>JAOTNS010003476.1:0-252500 GCA_028476615.1 Culter alburnus | reverse complement strand
TCAATGAAAAAAATAAAACAAAAGTACAATAAAGCAAAATAAATACAAAAAGTAAATAGATAAAAACAAATAAGCTAAATAAATTAATCAAAAGTCAAATAAATAAAACAAACAACTAAATAATAAAATAATTAAATTAATTATAACTTAATTTGTTAACCTTTGCTTATATTTTTAAAAATCAAAATCATTGAAAAATAAATAAAAATAAAAAGTACAATAAATAAAAACTAAATGTATAAAAATGAATCAAAAACGAAAAGTAAAATAATTAAAATAAGTTAAATGAATCAATAAAAAGTCAGTCAAATAAAAAAAACTAAAATTAAAATAAAATAAATATATTAATAACAGTTTTCATTTGTCCTACTGTCTGTAAATATTACACAACTAGAACTTAATATAAAATAAAATATTTTTTAAATCATTTTTAAATAAAAAGCGTGTTTAACATTTGTTTTGTGGTGTCAGTCGATACTGACAACTGCAATTTTGGTATTGTGACAATCGTAGCACATCCTTACTGCTCTAGTACACACAGAAACCACTAACCTGCAAGAAAACAATACATTATAAACCGCTATTTAATGGTGTCTGTGCCCCACGTTCACATTAGCTCTGCCTAAAGGGCAAAAACAGACTCCCCAGCCTTTAATAGCACATATCCTGTTAGTGGTGGGAGCGGCCCACTATTGGTACAAGAAAAAAAGGATGAATGTTCAAGTTTCACTTCCTTTCTTAATGTGCTGACCCAGCAGAGTCCACCTATACGCCTCTTCCACAACGCTAAATATATTCGATCACTTGAGAAAAGCTTTTGCTTGTAGGACGTGGAGAAAGAAGATGCCAGGAGCGATTTCTAAACAGAGTTTAAGAGTAGAAAAAAACCCTGTACAGAGGGCCGAACGCAGAGGAACTGGCCGGCGGCGTTCTAATCCATGTTTTCAGTAACAACACTTACGTAAGACGCCGTTTTATCCTCTGTTTGCACTGGTCATGTGCAGGTTTGTGTGGAAACAAAAGATGTGGCTGATACACCCACCTGGAGCACTGACTACTCGCTGTGTGTTGAGTTTGGACGTGCCGCGTCGTCAATACTCAACAACCCCGTTACCATTTAAGATCCTAAGTAAACACTTGACGTGCGTCTAGACTTTTTAGGGGGGATTCCTCAACGCAAACCACCGTTCACCTCAGGAAACAGCACTTCTATTCATCTGCATGGGAAGCGAACAAAAGAAGCGATGTTTCGTATATCACGCTGCAAATCAACTAATTATACCGGCGGTCTCAAGGTGGCCACTTACAGCGCTCTGTTCAATCACCGAGACGCAAACACTTTAACTCTCAGACGACGCAGTGCTCAGCAGTGAGCTTCATAATCAAAATTATTTTTCTCTAAAACGCTCCCCGAGGACGGGGAAGGTAATAATGAAAGTGAGCGCAGATTTGGAAGCCAATATAAACAAACGCAGCAGAGAGATTCTGCTATTCATCATGACCCAAATGAATCTGGAGCAGCACGTGGGCGCTGATGAACAGACAACACACCATTCTGGGTCACCGTACTTACTGAAATTAAAATAAATACAAATAAACAAACAAACATCATACTTCATGTCATTAACAGGCCTTTTCTTTATGCTAAAAAATATTAAATAGAATGATAGATAGAATGATAGATAGATTGATGGATAGAGTGACAGAGAGAAAGAGAGAACGACAGAGACAGATTAGGCTAGAGCAATATAAGGCTAGATAGAACGCTAGAGTGATATAAGGCTAGATCGAACGCTAGATCGATCGATAGAACGCTAGATAGAATGCTAGAGTGATAGAACGCTAGATATAATGCTAGATAGAACACTAGAGCAATATAAGGCTAGATAGAGCGTAGAATGCTAGATCAATAGAACGCTAGAGCAATATAACACTAGATGGAGGGCTAGAGCAACAGAACTGTAGATAGAACGCTAGATAGACTGCTACAGAGAGCGTAGAATGCTAAAGCGATAGAACGCTAGATAGAATTCTAGAGTGATAGAACGCTAGATATAATGCTAGATAGAACACTAGAGCAATATAAGGCTAGATAGAGCGTAGAATGCTAGATCAATAGAACGCTACACTAGATACTGTAGATAGAACGCTAGATAGAATGCTACAGAGAGCGTAGAATGCTAAAGCGATAGAACGCTAGATAGAATTCTAGAGTGATAGAACGCTAGATAATGCTAGATAGAACACTAGAGCAATATAAGGCTAGATAGAGCGTAGAATGCTAGATCAATAGAACGCTAGAGCAATATAACACTAGATGGAGGGCTAGAGCAACAGAACTGTAGATAGAACGCTAGATAGAATGCTACAGAGAGCGTAGAATGCTAAAGCGATAGAACGCTAGATAGAATAGAGCGATACAGCCTACATAGACGCTAGAGTACGCTAGATAGAACACTAGAGCGATAGATAGAGCATAGAATGCTAAAGCGATAGAATGCTAGAGCGATATAACGCTAGATGGAGCGCTAGAGCAACAGAACGGTAGATATAACGCTAGATAGAGCGTAGAAAGCTACAGTGATAGAATGCTAGATCAATAGAACGCTAGAGCAATATAACACTAGATGGAGGGCTAGAGCAACAGAACTGTAGATAGAACGCTAGATAGAATGCTACAGAGAGCGTAGAATGCTAAAGCGATAGAACGCTAGATAGAATTCTAGAGCTATACAGCGCTACATAGAACGCTAGAGTGATAGAACGCTAGATAGAACATAGAATAAGGCTAGATAGAGCATAGAATGCTAAAGCGATAGAATGCTAGAGCGATATAACGCTAGATGGAGCGCTAGAGCAACAGAACGGTAGATAGAACGCTAGATAGAATGCTAGAGAGAGCGTAGAATGCTAAAGCGATAGAACGCTAGATAGAATGCTAGAGCGATACAGCGCTAGATAGAACGCTAGAGTGCTAGAACGCTAGATATAACACTAGATAGAGCGTAGAAAGCTACAGTGATAGAACGCTAGATCAATAGAAAGCTAGCTAGAACGCTAGAGCAATATAAGGCTAGATAGAACGCTAGAGCGATACACCGGTAGATAGAATGGTAGATAGAATGCTAGATAGAGCGCTAGAGCGATACAACGCCAGATAGAACGCTAGAGTAATAGAATGGAGCATTAGAGCAACAGAACGCTAGATAGAACGCTAGATAGAACGCTAGATAGAACACTTGATAGAACACTTGATAGAACACTTGATAGAACACTTGATAGAACGCTAGAGCGATATGAGATATAACACTAGATGTTCTTTGTGCAAAGTATAATTTCTCCATGACATTCTTTTGATTTGAGGATCAAATATGACCTGTACATGTTGTTCACGAGACAGACACTGACAGTGCACACCAGAACACACACACACACCAGCACACACACACACACCAGCACACACACACACACACACACACACACGTATTTCACACTCTAAATGATTTTCTTGGCGTTGAGGCACTTTCGGAGACGGGGGAACTCTTTAACGAGCTGCCGGCGTCAGGAGAGGATGTCGTACAGGGAGAGTGCGAGCTCTCCGGAGTCCTCGTATCGCACGAGGAGCCGTCTCCAGGACAGTTCATCAGAACGGAGCCATCTGTTAGACCGGGTTAAAGGCTGCCGTGAGCTTCCTGCTGTTCTCTGACAGCCTGGTAAATAATTAGCTTCACCTCCACTCTCCTCACAGAACCATGAAACTTCTCCTGCATCAGTGCCGAGACGGAGATTTATTCATATTACAATAGGCTACTTCATGTCTATATATATATATATATATATATTGTTTTTTTGTAAGATTAAATGACATTTTTACTTTTTAAAATATGCATTTTAAACATTTACATTTTTATTATGTAAAAACTGTTTTTAATATTAACATTTTGTAAATGTAAATGTAAACAAATGTAAACAAATGTAAATATTTTTTGTAATTTTTAATATTTGTTAATATTTATTAATATTTTTAAATATGTAAATATTGTTTTTATATATATATATATATATATATAATATATATATATATATATATATATATATATAATATATATCTATATATATATATATAATATATATATATAACTTTCTCTGTTTTAAAATATAATATTGTTAAATAATTAAATAGTATTGTGTATTTAAAAAAATACTTGACTGTATGAAAATTGTAAATATTTAAAATACTTCTCATTTTGTGTAAGATTCACTTATGATAATATTGAAAAAATATAAAAGCATTTGAAAATATTCACAATTTAATATGTAAATATGTTTCTAATATTGACATTTATTCAAATCAAATATTTTTTAATATTTAAATATTTGTTAAATTTTGCATATTTTTTGTTTCAGAAATATAAAATACAAAAAGTATTAATTTGTAAATATTAAAAAAATAGAAAAAACTAAGCAAAGTAAGATTCACTTAAATTTAAAAAATATATAAATTAAATATTTCAATATTTGAAATATGTTTCAATTACAATGAAAAATAACTAAAAAGTAAAATAATAAAAACAATAAAAAATAAATAAAAATTAATCAATAACTCAAAATAAATAAAAAAATCAAATCAAAATAAATAAAAACAAAATAAAAATATAACAAACAAATCAATAAAAACCAAAAGTCAAATAAATAAAACAAAAAATAAGCAAATTAAATTAAATATATTAATAATAACTTTACATTTGTCCTACTGTTTGTAAATATTATATAAATTATAACAATCATAGTTACACTATATATGTGCCACACACTCTGAAGAGACCGTGAAAGCGGCTTCAGTTTACCTCGCACATGCTACAATGACATTTATTGGGTTTTTATGACAAATAATTATACCTCACGTCGTATATCAGTTTTATAAGCTGGAGCTGGCGGATGCGAGCTGATAGGTCTGAGTTATGTCAGCGCCCGTCCGGCAGGGGGATTTACGGCCCGGGCAGCTAATGTTTAAGGCAGAGTTAATGGAATAGCTGGGGCAACAAGACAATTAGCATGACTTTAATTAAGACTTTTTCTCTGTGGTCAGTTTTATTAAAGCACTTAGGTAAAACCCCAAGGAGTTCACACACTTCCGACAGGCACAGCAGGACAATCTATAGCTAATACGCAGCTTGGGATGACGGGAAGTTATAATAAGCTAGAAATGCGATGCAACTGCAAGAGGCCGAAATAAGCAGAATTGATGCTTGTGAACTTAGTCTTCCTGGTTCATCTAATCAAAGACTTTTATATATAGACAGACGGTGCTCTCATATTACTATGAATTGCAGATGAGAAAGTGCAATGCGCAATATGGCAAAATAAGTCCCGCCCTCTTAATAAAAGAGCCAATCACCAATCGGTAAAGTCACGAATTGCCTTAAAGGGACTTTGATCTAGTGCATAGAGCATTTTGCATTGTTTTTTGCATTGTCATTGTGGATAGTTAAAGGGATAATACACCCAAAAAAGTACAATTGTCATCGACATGACTATGACTTTTCAAATGAACAGACAACACACTATTCCAGGTCACGTTCAAAACAAAACACAGCATCATTAATGGTCATGAAACTGCCATCAGACAAGCGCAGTGGATTAGGCCCAGCTGCTGGAGCTGAGGAGATTGATAACTCCTCGTTTTCTGGCCGACAGCGAGGCTAGTCACTCTCACACACCCTGACAGAGTAAATGAAGAAGAAATGGCAGCCGGGGCTTTTTTCCGCTCCTGAAAAGCCCACCAGAAATGTGTGCAGAGACAGTCCCGTGCTTCCAGAGATCGACAAGTCTGAGTGCTTTGCAAATTTCCGCCGTAACTCCTCTCCCGTCGAAAGAGTTACGTCCCATGCCGGCCTTCAAACAGACGTGCATCTAACCTTTCCGGCCAGAGAACGACCTTTTCAAGTATTTCCGTCTCGAAATGTCCAATTAGCGCTGACCTACACATCCAGAAAGGAAGGGAAATGCAGTACAGCTACTAAACAAGAAGAACGAACAAGCTTTGCTGGGTAAACAACAGTGCATATCGAAAACAAGATACAGGCCTATGTTTGTCTCACACTGCTCGATCACAAGGATACCCACAATGCATTGCTCGTGCAAACAAACAAGTGGTTTCCATTATGACATCGGAGCCAGGGAATGTTTGCTCTGGGATGATGGCAGCGATTCGAAACATGGTGCTTAATGATGCAAAACGTGTTTTGGTGTTTACCTTTGTAGGCCAGTATCTGGCCATCATCTTATTCCCGCCACCCTGGCAAGAACGAACCGAATGTAATCATGTGATGTGTGTTTTCAGCCCACTGCCTCCAGAAGTAGATGAGCAGTGAGACACCACCTGGTTAGAAGGAGCCTCGGTCGTAGGGAAAATGTTTGCCGTTGAACGTTTTTTTAAAGACTAGAAAAAACAGGAAAAAATGGTTGCGCTTTTCCCTCGACCCAGCTTGATTAAAAAAAACGTGCATGTATTTAAAAATAATTAAAATAAAATAAAAATACAGAAAATAATATAAAATAAAATATAATATTATAAAATATATAAAATATAATTTAGTTTATATTAATTTAGTTATATTTATAATATAATATAATATAATATAATATAATATAATATAATATAATATAATATAATATAATATAAAAAATAAAATAAAATATAATAAATAAATTAAATATATAAATATATATAAAATTTATATATTTATAAATAAAATATATAAAATACTGCCAACCCCCAACTTGGTAGTATCCTATATATATATATATATATATATATATATATATATATAATATATAATATTTCAAAAAGAAATGAATCCTATTTTATGACCATTATGATGTTTTATGATTTTATTTTTTATTTATATTCATTTTTATCATTCATATGTTTTTATTTATACTGCTTTTATTTTATTTTGTTTTATATTATCTTTTATTTATTTTATTATTTTATTATTTTTATTTATAAAATTTTATTCATTTATATTATATTATCTTTTATTTTAATTTTTATTTACATTTTATATTTTTGTTATATTTTATTTTAATTATTATTAAATAAAAATATAAAATAAAATGTAACAAATAATATAAATAAATATAAAATATATTTTTATTTAATAATATATTTTTTATATTTGATATTATATTTTATTTTATATTTTTTGTTATATTTTATATTTTATATTATATTTTATATTTTTTATTTAATATAAAATTAATATTTTATTAAAATATAATATAGAATAAAAATATAAAATAAATTATTATTAAATAAAAAAATAAAATATAAAATACAATATAAATTAAAATATAAAATAAATGAATAAAAATTTATATAAATAAAATTAAATAAAATTAAATAAAAAAAAAACATAATTAATGGTCCTAAAATAGGCTTCATTTTCATGAAATATATATACACAGTCTACCAAGTTTGGTGTTGGCAATATTTTAAATTATAAATATAACTAAATTAATATAAATAAACAAAAATATCAAAATTTATATTGTATTGCATATGAAATCAATTTTCATTTTTGGGTGACCTATCCGTTAAAGGTAAAAGTGCTTCCCCCTTTTGTTGTTGATGTCAAAGGTCATGCATCCAATCAAACTCAGTATTTTGGCACAAATTAATCGGTCACTTGGTAAAAACTATCCAAATTATGTCAACATGTACAGATCGTGTACATGTTAGTAGTGCGTTGAAACTGGCGGTTATGGTAAGGGGCGGGGCATTTCCCAAACACGCTTGACCAATCACAACACACTGCTCCAGCCAACCAATCAGAGCACATTGTGCTTTCCAGAAGGAGGGGCTTCATAGAGACAGGAACTAAACAGAGTGTTACTGACAGACTGGGAAGAGAGGAGCTGCAACAATGGAGAATATGAGGAAAATAATGAACATTCAAACATGAAAACGTGTTCTAGTAGAGCCCAAAAAGGCATAATAGTTCCCCTTTAAGACTAGAAGGAAAAAAAAAAATGGCTGTGCTGTTTTTCATTAACCCAGCATACTAAGAAAACGTACGTTTCAGTATCTCATGTGCAAGTTATTAAACACTGACATTTCAACCCCTCCGCGCCCTTAAGGCGGGTCACCCGAGAGTTCCCAAAGAGGCCAGTGTGTCTCGAAAGTAGCCAATTTTAGCCCAAGCCCAACAGTGCGACGTTGTCCCAGAAACCAAGTTAACCATACTGAAACCCTCGCTCCATTTCTACACAAACCAGTTTGTTTTCTTCTTCAGACCACCCAAACACACAGAAGCGGATCAAAAGCATTTTTAACGCAGCAGTTAACGTCTGCTAAAACAGTCGATGGAGCGATTACTACCACGCTCTCCTCAGCGCTCGCCACTTCAAGAAAAAAATTAGATGTCAAATAACAGCAGCCAAATATAGTTGTCGCATTCCCAAAACGAAAGAGAGGAGCTGGAAACCTTGAACGGGGTCAAGGAGGAGCTGCTTCCCTGCTTACAAATTAAATAATTGATCTCATGAGACGTTTGGAAAACATTAATGAATATAATCGCAGCCTTATATCACTGCAGTCATGGTCAGTGGGTGTATATCCACAGATAAATATGGGTTCCTTACAATATATCTATGAATACTTCAGCAAATTCAATTCCATAGCCAAATACTTGCCTAATTGAGTTTGGAAATTCCCAGTGGATTAAATATAACGTCCTCAGCAGTGAGTTATCTTGGAAAAAACATGCTAGATTGTTACTGACGTATACATTTGTGATATTTTCTTCTTCCTACTCTCTTCATGTGGATTGAAGCACGGCGTAGGGCTTTAGCAACAGTTTAGATGCAAACGAACAAAAATCATTTAACATTTTACAATTATTTTCAAATTATGCTTTTTTACATCTTTCTTTAGTTGCTGTTTGAGCATGAAACACACTCAGAGCGCTCGACCAATCACAACACACTGCTCTAGCTGACCAATCAGAGCACATTGTGCTTTTCAGAAGGAGGGGCTTAAATATAGTGTGTTCACTGAAAATTCAAAAACGAAAAAGTGCCATTTAAATTCCCAGATGATGCACTTAATTAAGCGAAAAAATTAAGTGTGGAAAGTTTGACACTCAACTGTCGCAGCTTTAATTACGTAGCAATCCTGGATGACAAAATAACCTTATAAAATGCATATACATTACACAGTTGAGTGCATAGTGTACAGTAGGGGTCGTAACGGTACATGGATTCGTCCCGAACCGTACGGGCGTCACGGTTCGGTTCATACGGTCAGATGACGAATACAGTCAGTCACAGGCAATCCACACTCCAATCCAGTAGGGGGCGCACACAGTAATGCAACGCTGTTTGCTAACCGCCACAACAGGAAAAAGCGCAGAAGAAGAAGAACAGATGATCTAGATATGCATGTAATCTATCAATCGTGGAAAGACATCAATAAAAAGATCTTGCGTAGCATTACATTTACCTCAGGCAAGTCATTTATTGTCCACAGCATGTTAGTTCATTAGAGAAATTTCACTAAATATATGCACTAAATTGGCTTATATATTCATTATATTTACTTTGCCTGTTAGTAATGTCTTAATATATGTTTAAATAAATTTGTCAGTAACTGTGTAAATGATTATATTATTTCAAAAATGAATTGGAGTAATAATTTTATAATTAGATTTAGAAGTTAATGCAAAACCTGCCTTATGTGCGATTTACATGTTTATTTTTTTTTTCTTTAAATGTTTATTATATATAAATATAAATAGCAACTGAATGTAATAGTTTGGGCTCTGTTGTTATTTGACCTTTAATATTACAGTAATGTGCAAGAAAGAGCTTCCTATATATTTTTATCCTTAAAAAAAATTATTATTAGGGCTGGGTAAAAAAAATATTGATTTCTCGATTTTAATCAATTCTCATTTTTACGAACCGATATTGATTCTTAAATCTCAAGAATCGATTAGTCTAGTCTGTTTTCAGTTGATGAGTGAGCAGAATATGTAGCGCCTCCCATCCAATAAATCGCAATAATCTTTGTGCTTTCTTACTTTTGATATGAAGCAAAGTCTCAGATTTCAAACGACGTCCATCTTATTATGAGATTCAAAAAATAAACACCGTTTTGGCGCTGTTTAATGTGGCGTGACAGATCACTTAAGCGCCTCAGTTAAAGAGAAGCATGTGATCATCCTCTCCTCCGCTTTAATACCAGTTACAGCGAAATAAACATGCATGAACATCTGAAGGTATGTTAAAATATACAGTACAACTTACTGAAATCCGTATCATGTCTCGTGTAATCGCTCAATCAGTGCTTCAACCTCGGAAAGACGTCAATAAAACAGCTTCAATGTCACGTAACGTCACATTTACCTCAGAAAAACATATTCAGTGACCATAAACTCATTAGTCAGCTAGAAAAGTGAACTCTAGAAAGCAACATTCTGATAAATATAGCTATGCACCGTTACATATTCATTATAATTTTTAATGTTCTTCAATATTTAATGCATGTTTGAATAAATCAGTTATGACAGCCACGATTTAAATGTTTATATTTTAAAAAAACAAATTGGAGTGTAAATATGATTACGTAATTCTAAACTTTATTTATAATAAAAACATCATTGAGTGTAATTTAAGTGTTTGTATATAAATAAGTTAATTTAACCGTCAATATTATTATAGTAGTATCAGCTGACTCTCATGTGTAGTTTACAGCATTAGTTGAGAGATTGTTTACCTATAGAAAATTTGCAATGTACTGAAACTGAAATACTACATCCAAAACAATCGATGTCGAAATCGAAAGCATGTGAATAGTAATCGAATCGAATCGTGAAAATTGTGTCAAGACCCAGCCCTATTAATTATATTATATATATAATATATTATATATATTATATATATATATTATATATATATATATATATATATATATATAATATATATAATATAAATTAAATTATATTAAATTTATTTAAAGAGACATAATTCGATAAACCACTGTTTAATAATAATAAAAAAATATTTTTAATTTTTATTAAACAGCTGTACCAAACCGTGACTTCAATACCGAGGTTTGTACCGAACCGACATGTTTGCGTATGGTTACACCCCTAGTATAAAAGTGCATCATTCGGGATGCAACTTAAGAGTAAAACGGTTTTGTGAATAGGTTTTAGGCTACAACTCCTAGCTAGAAACCCCAAGCGGTAAGATAAAACTCTTCGTGAATACGGCCCCTGATAGGTGTGTAAGTCTTGGTGTGTGGTCCCATCAGTAAACAGCGTGCCACAGGTCTTCTCCTCTCGGCTCCAGAGGCCTGGAAAAGCACAGCTGCAGCCCAGTGGTGTTTTCACAACAATCAGCCTTTACCGTGCCGCACGGGGCCCTCGTCAACCAACCGGGTCTCCACCTCCTCTTCCACCACACTGTTTGCTCAGCGGATCGCTTTCCCAAAACACACGAGAGAGGAGGAGTCGGTTTTACTCCAGGGGAACTGCCCGCCAAACCCCTCCTACACACACACACACACACACACACACACACAGATACGCAAAACGGAAAAGAAAAAACAGACGTACACCTGTTTCCTGACCCACTGTGGGTGGGTCGAACTTGGGACTCGATTCATGTTACAGGATGAAATGGAAAACCAGGTTCTTGGAAACACATGGCGAGGGAACGGCACCGAGGATTGGACTACATGCCGAGCGCTGAAGCTGTTAAAATATCCACGCGTTACAGCACAGCCTCATTTGCTCAAACTTAAGAAAAGCACCTGCATGAGTCCCTCTGAACAAGTGTGGCATTTCAAAAGCCTATTAACTATTGACCTTCCCTTACCACTTAATATTCAACAATATTGTGATATCATTGGATGAGAACTGAACTGAGCTGACAACATCACTGTTTTTCAGCTGAATAATGACTGTTTATTATCGTGTTTTTAGAGCTGCTTTATGGCAGAATTGAATTCTGTTTGCATCATTATTTTCATGTTTATCACTGTAAAGGTGCTTTGAAACAATCTGCATTGTATAAAGTGCTTTATAGATAAAATTAAATATTAAGTATATATATTGATGTGCTAAAAATACCCATTAATTACTGCAGTTAATGGTACTCTGATAAAATGATAGTACTTTGGTATTAAAAAATATCATTCTGAAGGTTTCATACATATTTTGCCATGTGTTATTTTAAAAACAAAAACACCCCCCAATTTTTTCAAAATAAATAACATTAATAATAAAAACAATAATAATTATACATTATAATGACTGTAATACTAAATATAGATTAAATTGATTATAATGATTCATTGGCGTTTTATTATTTTATATTATATTTTGGAATACTAACAACACAAAATATGCATGAAGCCTTAAGAATTTTTTTTTTTTTTTTTTGTGATGACAGTGTTTATTAATATTAAATGACCACAAATGGATAAATAGATAGAAAAACAATAAATAAAAAGATTACAATACAACAACAAACAAATAAATAAATAAATATATATTCTGTTTGAAGGAGATGGATTCCTTAAATTATTTAAGGAAGCTATAATAATAATAATAATAATAAAAATAATAGATAAATGATAAATTAATTATTATTATTATTATTATTAATTTATCATTTATCTATTTATTAATAATAATAATAATAATTAATTTATCATTATCTATTTATTAATAATAATAATAATAAAAGATAATGATATAAATAATATAATATTAATTTATCATTTTATTTATTATTATTATTATTATTATTATTATAATAATAGATAAATGATAATTAATTATTATTATTATTATTATTATTATATCATTTATTATTATATTATATTATTATTATTATTATTATATTATTTAATTAATCTATTTATTATTGTTATTATTGTTTATTATTATTATTATTATTATATTATTATTAGGGTAATTGGGACACTTTTTTGCCATTGTGATGACTGGAAAAATATGTCCTAATTACCCTTAACAACAACAACAATAATAATAATAATAATAATAATAATAATAGGGTATATTCAGGTAAATTGGGATGTTTTTGCCATTGTGATGGCTGGGGAACAAAATGCCCCAATTATCCTGAATTAACCTTAATAATATTAATAATAATCATGATGATAATAATAATAATAATAATAATAATTTTAAAAACCTCAAACAAAAAGATGACAACTAAAAGCAAAAGCAGCTTAAATCAACCTGTGGGGGAAAAAAAAAAAAAAAAAAAATCTCAGTAAAGCAGCGATGCAGGGAGAAAACAAGATAAGCCAAGCTAAAGTTTGAGCCTTAACACTGGAGGTAAAAGCTCCTAAATATAACATTCCTGCCCTTTATCATGAGTGCTGGTCCACTTCATCACCGCAGGGAACAACAGTGCTGACATTCAGCTCGGCCTGCCGGGGAAGTGGAAAACTACCATTGGAGACGCACTTACTGTTTCGGCAGGGTCAGGCTTTAGATTCCAGCTCCCAACATGCTAACCAATAGCGTTAGCCATCAGCCACTTAAAGAAAAAGTAGTACTTTGAGATAAGATATGGTCCAAAACCTAGTTAAACAGCTTAAACCAACCAATGCTTGCTCATCTACAAGATGTGACGGCGCATTTCAGGCACTTTTCAGCTGGTTGAGCAGCTAAATATGCTGGGAGACACTTGCCCACCGCGACACCACCACCACCGTCATCCAGATTTTTTTATAGATCAGCAGCAGGAGATTTTATTTATCATGCTGACTGACGAGACAATGGCACAAGTTTTTTGGATTTTTGCAGTATTTTGGATTCAAACCCAGTGCTAATAGGGAACCTGCAAAGGATTAGTTGTGTTTTTCTAGTTAAGAATAATAATGAACCCAGTATTCAAGCAATTGCCGCCCCTGAATTGGTGCTAATTTGAAAGCGAAAGTAAAACGCGCACTCATGGGTCTACTGGCGCGGACCTCAACTTCTATAGGAATTCATTGAAAACGTTCGCTCTGCTTAGAACCGTTATGAATGCCCATGCGGCCGTGTGCATTTTACTTACGATTAGTGATTGACCGATATTGATTTTTTTAAAACCAATATTGCTAATTTGTGTGTTAATGTGCCCGATAACCGATATGCAGAACCGATATTTATTTACTGTTATACTTCTGTTTTTGACACGATTGCAACACCACTGAACTGAACATGTAATACTTCATATTAAACTACAGTTTTAGTAGATTTATAAGCTGTTTAATGGGCTAAATAGTGAAGAATAATTCGCTGGATAATGTTAAATAACTGAATCATATTCTCTGGAATATAACAAACAAAACAAATTTTATTGCATTTTTCAACTGGTGTGTTATATTAGAATTATTAATAATGTTTTTGTCGTTCTAGATTATGAAATATCTGCTGATAAAGCACTGTTTATCTATGCATTTACACATATAGTAAATGTTTATATAATTACGGTGTTTTAAACAAGTGTTAAAAGCTGAGTGAACAAATGCAGACAACTTCACGAGACTAATGATGAGCAGACAACAGAGAGAGAATTAAATTCAGCACTTTTATTTCAAACATGTGCTCATTCATGGCTGTATTATTTAATTCATGCAAAGTTACATCTTTATCTTACGTTATCTTACGTTATTCGTGAGCTTGTGTCTATTTCTTAGAGACAAGCTGCATAATCTAGCTATATTTCAGGCATTTATGTAACATCTAATTTGTGCATTAATGGCTGTTATGTTAAATAAAGTTTACTAATTACAGCAAAGCAGGTAAGTATACTTTACTTGTGCAAGCCGTTGTCTCGTCTCCCGTCAGATGCGCTGTAATGGCGATCCTGCGCGCAATTCTCAAAATATCGGTAAATCCGATATTGCAAAACCGATATCCGATTATGGTAAAATGCTTAAAATATCGGTAAACCGATATATCGGTCGAACTCTATTTACAATTTCGAATTAGCGAGGCGTAAACGAGGGAAAACCCCTCCCCCATCCCGGTGATACCGGTGTGGTCACACGTCGATTAACCGGTGGGAAAATTTCCGCACCGTCACAACCCTAGACAGAACTATTTATAATTATTTTGTCACATTTCAGTACAAAATAAAAATGCAAATTGACATTTCATCATCGACCAGTTTGTTGCAATGCATTCTGGGCTCACGTTATTTGTGAATCATGCATGCAATGCTAATTTTCATCAACGTTCTACCATTTAGTACAGATTCCATGTTCATCTAAAATTCTGCCCAGGTGGGCAGTTCACTAGGTTTTGGTAAAACAGACTTCCAGAGACTTTCTAGGAATAAACTGTGCGGAAATGTGGCAGTCTAAACCAATGTGCGCGAAGTTTGACGTGGTTGAGGCCTGCTGGGCTGGATATGAGTAATATCACCACTGGAGTCTGGCAGGCCACGACCATCCGCCCGCCTGTCCTCATCCCAGGAGCAGTTCTGGACCCCTCCCTGCCCATCAGGGCCCCGGCGCTGAGGGCGAAATGGCATTTAAAAATAGGATGCAGCCACGTAACATGGGATGAACCGCGTTGACTCCCCTTCGCCACATAATATCAGTGATAGATACGTGTGCATGAGGCTGGGAACACGATGTGCTTCAGGAAAGCATTTCTGCTCTACATACAACACGTTTTATATGGTTTTATTAACAAAATACAACGCCAAAGATCATTTAATAAAGAAACTGCAACAGTAATGCACAACTTTCAGTGGCTTATTGCTTTAAGAATTAATCATCCACCAAGTAACATACTTCAATCAGACATTTAGAGGCAGAAAAGTCTGTTTTATATAACATGGCAACAAAAGCTTAGCTAGTAAGTTTATATAAAAACATACAAGGACTACAAAAATCAATTTCGGTTAAAGTGTGCTCTGGAGGGCTATAATGATAGGACATAACTACAAATTAAAGTCTTAAGTTTACTAGTTTCAAAGCTAATTTTAGGCTTCAAGAACCAAGTGGAAGAACCAAGTGGTTATTAGTCGAAAACAGCAGCAAAGATGTGCACACTTCAGCAAGCTTTTCACTTCCCCTTAGAGACGCCTGCTCGGTTAGTATGCCTGGAATTTACACCCAGACTAACCGACTGGAAAACCTGACTAATAATGTGCACAAGAGGAAAGGAGACACGCACAGAGGCCGGAGGAAGAGAGGGGTTGAGAAACATGTAGTGGATGTGGAGAGGCTTGTGGGTGGAGTCTGTAAGACACTCCCACCTCCCTAGACAAACCCGCCCCTGCTGTGCTACAAAGTCAGCTGATACAGCGGCCACAAGGGATGTGCTGCACGCACTGCCAGTCATCTGCAACCTCTCACAGTCTAAGAGCCGCCCACGGTGACATACATCCACACCATACATTGCAATAACTAATTCATTAAAAAGCATTATAGGAGCAAAAAATATATATATATAAAATATATATATTCTAATTAAAAAATTAAATTAAATACAAAAATAAAATAAAATATATAAAATAAAATAAATATTTTTTAAAGTTAATATTTATAACATATCAAAGAAAATGAGCATATCAGTAACTCATATAATGGTGTAAATTTACACTCTTTATTCAAAATGTAGGCAAATGCAACACATTAAATATTCACAATACATCTATGATGATTTTAATACCAATATAAAACTTAAATTGCTATCAAAATCTTTTAAAGAATATATGCATGTATGTCCATTACTATGTATTGTCATGTCAGTGAAGAAATATTATATAAATTAGGGCTGCAACGATTAATCATTTGCAAAATAAAAGTCTGTGTTTACGTAATATATATGTGTGTGTTCTGTGTATAATAATTATGTATATATAAATACACACATTCATGTATATATTTAAGAAAAATGTTATATTTACATATAAAATATTTATGTTTATATGTAATATAAAATATATATAAATATATATATTTATAATACATGCATATATTTCTAAACTTTATACCTGTATGTGTGTGTGTATTTATATATACATAATTATTATACACAGAACACATGCATATATATTATGTAAACACAGACTTTTATTTTGCAAACGATTAATCGCGATTAGTAAGTAATATATTTAAAAAAAACATTCCTGTGCGCCATCCGATCGAAAAACATAAATATTGAGATAAATGGAGCAAAAGGCTGAAAAATATTAAGAAATGCCATTTCCATTAAAATTCGATTTTAGTTATTGCCAAGCATTAGTGGTAGCAACTCAATAAATAAATTTAAAAATGAAGTACAGATATGCACATTGTTTACCGTTTTCACATACAAACAAAATTTATACTCATTTTTATTCACTGGGATTGAGAAAAATTGTGTCATTATTCAGTTGTCAGAATGTGTAGTCACTTCATTTTTGACCTTGTAGCGTTTTTATGAAAACTCCTAAATAAAACGAAGATGTTTTCAAAAGGAGTCAGACTGAACTAACTTCTGGGAATAAACTCATCCTGAAAGTACAGCCAAGTAAACCCACACACAAACGTGCCACAGACACTCCCCTGTGTGGCCCAACCCCGAACCGTGCCTGGCCCCGAGCTGAACTGCTCAACTTCTGCTGACGTCACGGGACACGAGGGAGAGGCAGAGCGGGGGGGAGGTGAGAGAACGAGAGAGCGAGAGCGAGAGCGAGAGCGAGAGAGAGAGAGAGAGAGAGAGAGAGAGAGAGAGAGAGAGAGAATTCCTAAACAGTAGACAAACCCACTGGTGGGAAGCTTAGAAAGCCCTCAGCTGTGGCGAAGAAAAAAAACGAAGGCTTGGCCGCGCGCCAGACCTCTGAGCTCAGCATTTTGTAATGCACTTCCTTTTCGCTTAACAGCTTGCATAATAGCGCCGGCCGCCACAGCCGCCAACCTTTAACTCTTTGCATCCTGGTCACTATTTTGTGTGGAGGGTTAAAACGAACTCATGACGTCTGCTACACCAAAAACACAAAATAAACAGCAAGCAAATCCTTCCCAGAATTCAGGAACCCACGTCCTGCGTCTCTTGGAAACACCAAGTTCTTGCCTGACGCCTACTGCCGTGCCATTTCAGATATGAAAATATCCATGCGGCAGTGAACTCGTCAGCAGACAAGCGTTTGACACGGGTCCAGCGTTCCACACAGTTTCTACCTTAGAGTCAACAATGACACCCAACAGAAATGTGACCGGACAAGACACTTCAGTGAGGAGAAACTCGAGCATTGTGCAGGCAGATCTCTTTTTAAAAAAAAAAAAGTCTAATCTAGTTCCCTTTATGCACAAGCAAAAGCTTGAGCAAGAGTTTCAATTCAGCCGTCTCATACATGTTTGGTGATTTAAGCCACCCGAGTCTATAATATCCTCCAGTCCTGGGGGAGAGACGGCGTGTGCGTGTCTAAAAACAGGAGAGCAAATAGCATGTTTGAAAAGGTGAAACTTCACTGCATCGCGCACAAATAAGATTTAAATGTCACCCCTGAGGAGCAAGGTCCCCTTGCCTACAAATTACACCTGGCAGCCTTGTGTCCCTGAATGCGGACGGGTTATAAGAGAGTCTGTGTTTGTCCTTCAATCCGAGATGCTGCTGGAAAACATACATGTAGTGAGTATTAGATCTGAACTAGCATAGTAGACTAATATATATCAGATTATACGGGTACTTTTGAGATTTAAATTGATACATTTTGAGTTTTGTTCATGAAAGACAAGAAGAATAGATATTAGTGTAAAGGGTTCCTACAATTTCTATATTTGCATGATTTTCTTGAGGATTTAAACATATAAAATATACAAATATCTACATTCCCACCGTGTTTGTACATGTTTTCATCCCAAACTATCATGGTACGGGCATCACAATTTGGTGCATGCAGTCAGACGACGAATACAGTCAGTCACAGGCGATTCACTCTCCAAACCAGAAGAGGGGGTGCATGGTAATGCAACGCTGTTTGCTAACCGCCACAACAGGAAAAAGTGCAGAAGATGATCTATGTATAGATAGGTTTACATGTAATCTCTCAACCAGTGTTTCAACCGCGGAAAGACAATCAATAAAACAGCTTGAAAATAAGATTTCACGTAGCGTTACATTTACCTCAGGCAAGTCATTCAGTGTCCACAGCATGTTAGTTTACTAAAGAAATGGCCTAAATATATGCACTATATATTAGCTTATATATTCATTATATTTACTTTGCCTGTTAGTAATGTCTTAATATATGTTTAAATAAATGTGTCATGAAAAGTTATGACTGTAACTGTGTATATTAGTATATTATTTCAAAAATGAATTTGAGTAGAAAAGTTAATGCAAAACCTGCAATTTACGTGTTTTTTTTTGTTTTTTTTTAGCAACTGATTTAGTTTGGGCTCCTGTATACAGTTTACAGCATTAGCTGAGATAGATCCTTAAGAAAAAGCTAATTATAATTGAATTTATTTAAAGAGAGTGACAATTTGCTTAATTTTCTCCCCCCTGCTGTACCGAACCGTGACTTCAATACCGAGGTACGTACCGAACCCTATTTGACAACTGAAAGGCCCATATTGGTTGACCAAACTCAAAGTTAACCAATTTTTGGCATTGTTTACTTGGCTGCTGAAGAGGACTGTAAACAGCTCCATCTTTCAATGGCTCTAGCAAACAAAATGGCACCACCACTTCCCCGAGCCAAAACCGTCCATGAGAGGAAGCTGTAAAAGAGCCAAGGCACTGTGAGGAGTTTCCTCCCCATTCAGAGCAGCGGTGGTGGCCGCAGCACTCAAGAGACGGTTGACAAGACTGTCTGGAGGGGGTCGATCTCAACTTGCTGTGACCAGACCCGTCTTTAACTGCAGGCCCAGGAGACAATAGCATTCCCCACCTCTTTCAACAGCATCCCACCCCTCCTACAAGACCTCCGGCTTCCCTCCCAGCCCTGCATTGTGTGCGTGTGAATGTGCGAATGTGCAGGGTTAGGTGTGCAGTGTAAGGTAGCTGTAAGCCCCGCTTACAATAGAGAACCCAATCTCTCCTTTAGACACACCAGCTCGCCCCTGGAGGGGTCGACCCAAGGAGAGGGGTGGGGTTTGGTTCGGTACGTAATTGTCAAGAAGAGTGAGGGGCTCTTCAACTAAAGCTTCAACAACAATAAGCCTCCACAGCCCTTTAACCGCACTCAGGAAGCACAAAAGAAACTGGCAAGGCCTTCCAGCCCAAAACCCCAAAGACCTCAGAGCAGACGACAACAATGAGAGGCAGACGACCATGTGATGGTAACTGGGGGAGGAACTGGGATACATGCAAGCAAGCCATCCACAAATTAGGTCAATGAGGATTTCCCCAAACTAGGTCAATTGAAATCACTGGTAACTGCTCAACGGAGCCTCAAGACGCAAATCAAGATGAGGGTGGATGGGTGTGCCACACCTCGGGCACAAATTCGCCAGCTTGAAGGTGTTAAGGCCCCAATATACTCACAACTAGAGGTCGACCGATTGATCGATTAATCAGCACTGATAACTGGAAATATCGGTTATTGGCAAAGATCCATACCAATAGTTTTTCAGTGCTGTGTCTGTTGTTGGAGTGGCTGAGGAGGGTGCAAAGTTATTATACAGTACGAGAGCGGCCTCTAGAGGCGAAATATAAACTAACGCCTCATGGAGTTTGTTTTGACACGCAAGACTGCACGATGCACGTCACTTCAGATGCGGATTTAAAACCGAAAACGAAACTGTAAGTGTTACAGAACACTACCGTACGTCTTCTCAAATCATTAAAAAGTAATTAATTTGTTGACTAGACGCTGTATTAGTGGAGAACAGCAGTATGTTTGGCGTCAAAGCTGAAAGGACTAAACGCGACAAAAATACACACTATTCCAAATGTTTAATGTCACAAATGTTACCATCTATTTGCATCCAGCTGATATCCACATCAGTCGACCTCTACTCACGACAAAGTTATTTTTCATTTGTGGATATGTTTGCACAAGCTCCGAATTCAGCAGAAGGCGGAGCTGCATTACGATTCCCCTTGAAGTCGAGGCCTTTACTGGCAACAAACTGATCAAAGTACTCTGAGGGCAGTCCGGTGACATTTTGAGTATAATTGCAACCATCATGGTCCTGCCAAGACTCATTCTGAGGAAACTGGTGGGCTCCTCTTCAAACATGAGCTTTAAAATAAAAGCTATGGCCATGGGAATTACTGTTTTTTTGGCTTCCTGCATCAGAAGACCCATAGTTGAGGCACAGAAGAGGAGGCACTCTGACAAGATGACCAATCTGAATGGGGATTACCACGCTCACTAATTGCAACCTGGGTGGAGAGACAGGGTGGAGAAAGTGAGGTCAACGTACAATAATAAGGTCACAGTTTGAGTCTTCCCTTCCAAAACAAAGCGGACAGATTATTCAAACAGAAGTTTGTGGAACTACTACATCTGTGCTTAAGTTGACAGATAAGAGAGTAAACTTGTAAAAAAGAGGCTGCTAACGCATCGCTACCAGCTGCACAGCATTACTGACTAACGTCTAGCCATTAATTCCAGCAGTAAATGAACTATTAAAAGGCCTACAGAGATGAATGATCGGTTAGGTAGAGATCAGGGATCATGACGGTGATTACGGGATACAGAATCTCATCGAAAACCAGAAGAATCTGCTGACAACATCTCCATTCCCGTTAGACTGGTTGTAAAGTCAGGGCTTGATTCAACAAGCATGCTGGTGACCACAAATGTGACGTTGAAACGTGCCAACATTGAATGACTCATTACAAATCACCATAACATCCATAACCAAGACGACAATCTTACCGAAACTGTAACTGCTGCTGGCCATTTTTATTACTGGAAATCGAGTAACAGAACGCAACCATTCTGTACCAGAGAGAGAATTTCAGTTTTAGAACTGAAGTTTGACAGTCTTTGCTTCAAACTCTCTGCTTTAGTGCAACCAACACTTAGGTCTAATTGGAGGGAAAGTTCATGCACTTAGTTCTCTGAATAATAGATTATAGTATGTGGTTGTTACCCTACCGGCTTTCATGAGCAAAATGGATGGCAGCAGGTTATTAGTGGTTTTCTCTAAGGCAAGTATCGTGATTACTATTGCTTATACTTAAGGTAGTAAACTATTCTGTGTAACTCGTCCTACATGGTTTGAATTATGAACATAGTTGAACAACAGATGACATGTCAAATCATGCAGCTTGTTGAGAAGAATTGGGCAATTACTTTTGTAATTGAACAAACGTATGGTTTTTACCCGGTGGAAATAAATAAAATAAATATAAATAATAATAAAAATAAAAATAAAATAAAATAAAATAAAATAAAATAAAATAAAATAAAATAAAATAAAATAAAATAAAATAAAATAAAATAAAATAAAATAAATAAAAAAAATAAATAAAATAAAAAATAAAATAAAAATAAAAATAAAATAAAATAAAAAATGGCAAAAAGATGAAAAAAATACAATAAAAATAAATGAGATAGAAAAGGCAAAAGACCAAATAAAATAAAATAAAAAAACCACAGCAAAAAGATTATATAAAATTAAAAAAATAAAAAAAAAAAAAAGACCAAACAAAAAAACCATATATATCTCTATATATATATAATATATATATATATATATATAAAAATAAAAAAGGCTAAAAGACAAAATAAAATAAAACTTGAAAAGCTAAAACTATAAATTCAAAAATTGCAATAAGTAAATTTTATAAATATATACAATTTTATTTATTTATTGCAATTTTGTTTGTATATATAATTTTATTATATAATAAATTAATATATAATATAATATACAATTTTATTTTTATATATATAATAAATTAAAAAATAATATATTACACATAACACACACACAAAATGGCCCAAAAAAAAAAAAAAAAAAAAGATATAGACTGGTGGAGATACTTGAATATCTCAAAGACTTGGGCAAGAAACAATCACCTAGTAACCATCCACAACACCCTAGCAACTGCGTAGCAACATCCTGGCAAGCACCCACAACCTCCTGGCATCCTGGCAGTGAGTTTTGCATTGGCATGCACGTTTTCTTCTGTAAATGTAAAAGTCCAGTTCTTTTTAAATACTGCTGGAACATTTTCCTGACATGAAACTTTCACATTGCTCATCCTAAACAATCCCCCACCAGCTAAAAAACAGGCTGCTCTCAAAACAAAGTTCCACTAATTAGTTGCACATTGAAAGCATTCTGTCCGAGAGTGAATGCCAGGTCAGATATTGGTTTTAGCCTCTATGAAAATTCCCCTTTGTCCTGCGCATTTCCAACAGCAACAGCTAAAAGCGGTAAAAGCAGCGGGCATTCATCAGAGAGGACAGCTGGCCGGTTCACAGTCGTGGCGCTTTGACACACAGATCAGGCGCAATCCAAACACACAAAGCGCAGTCAGCCTTTTCAGTTCCCTCACCTTTAACTCCCAGAATTCCTGCGCAGAGAGGGGAGTCCCGCCACAATGGGGCCACGAAGCGTACCGTCCTCCTCCGCGGCGACACGCATTAGGTCTGTGTTTTCAATTAAGAAAGGACACAGACGTGTCACGGCTCAAACGGGGTTAAAGCTCACAGGGACGGAGCGGGAGAGATGGGAGAGATGGGAAGGGAGGCGTGAGAGAAGATATCACAGCAGATCCCGACTCGTACAGTTTTGTTTTTGACGTGGACACCGAGTGGCGACTCACAGTACCTAAATCATGCAACCGAATAGGAAGTGTGACAATTTTACTAAATGCCAATAATTCACATGCAAAACAAATTCTATATTGTTTTGTAAATTAAAGTTACCTAACTAAAAGTAAATAAACACAAAGTGAATTCAGGCATAAATTATAATGTACATTATAATGTATGAAAAATGAATTTACTAAAAATTACGTTTACAGTCTTATTAAATTATTAGTGTTAAAGATTAACTTAAAGTGAGTCGGATGACAGCAAAGATTATTTAAATATAAAAATAGAGGAAATGAGCGTTCACAAAATAAATAAAAATAATAGTATATTTAATATATTTCAAATAAATAAAAATGAATAATATAAATAAATATTTGATATATTAATAGTTGGAATAATCTATTTTAAATAAATAAATTTAATCTATTTTATCTATTTTAAATAAATATTTAATAAATAACAAATATTTGATATTAATTACAATATATTTAATGAATAATTAACAATAAATTATTGTATATTTAATACATTTCAAATAATATAAATAAATATTTGATATTAATTATGATAACATATTTAATAACAAAATAAAAGAATATTTCATACATTTCAAATAAAAAATAAATAATTAAAGTAAATATTTTACATATTAAAAGTTAAATAGGATAATTTGTTAAAAAAAATAAACATTTAATATATATTTAATAAATACAAATAATCAATGTATTAATAATAGATTAATACATTTAATATATTTAAAATAAATAAACATTTAAAATATGCTATATTAATAGATAATTAAAATATAAATATATTTGATATATATAATTATGATATATTAAATAAAAAAATAACATATAAAAGTATATTTAATATATTTAAAATAAATAAAAATGAATAATATAAAGTTGATATTAATAGTTAGAACAATCTATTTAAAATAGATAATAACATTTAATATATAATATATTTAATAAATTAATTAAAAATATAAATAATATGATATATTAATTATGATAATATATTAAATAAAATAAAAC
Organism: Culter alburnus; assembly: GCA_028476615.1. Lineage (NCBI taxonomy): Eukaryota > Metazoa > Chordata > Actinopteri > Cypriniformes > Xenocyprididae > Culter > Culter alburnus. Next base: position 227,706 of record JAOTNS010003476.1, on the reverse strand, counting down.
AACAATATGAAAGTATATTTAATATATTTAAAATAATTAAAAATAATATAAAGTTGATATATTAATAGTTAGAACAATCTATTTAAAATAGATAAATAACATTTAATATATAATATTAAAATTATATAAAATTATATTATAATATAAAATATTATAAAATAAAAATAAATATAAATTAATATTTGATGTATTAATAATTATATATGAAATAAATGCATAAATAAATAAATGTGTTGTGTGTGTGTATATTTCTGCATACATACTAAACTTTATCCAACTTGTTGCATTTTATTTGTATTTAATAGTTTTTCCCTGCCATCTGTGAACCATGAGCCGAGAAGCACTGCTGTAGATCACGCAGGGTCAGCCCTATTTTCCTGACACGCTCATATTTAGACTCTTTCTTGGTGATAAGGGAGGAAAAAACAGGGCTAAAACTGTTCCTCCGAGAGCCTGAATCTCTGTCCGGCCCTGATTGGAAGGGGGGAGGAGAGCCGAGGAGCAGTAACAGGCACAGAACCGCATTGCATTATCAGGAGAAAAGGGCCACCGGTGCCGCGGTATCACGCCACGCAGATCTGCTGACGAAACGCAGGGTTTATCAGCGCCACGACCGGTCATCTTACAGTTAAAAAGGCACATCTGATTCGAAACCCGGGCGCACACACGCAGGCGTGTCAACAAACAAGCGCGTTCGGCTCCAAGTTCTCACCGAGAGCGGGACAAAGCCTCCAAAGAGCCGGGAGAAACGGACACTCAGCTGAATTTCAAAAGGCTTTTTTCCTCTTCGTTTGATTCTCAAGGACACAAGCTTGGAGAGGGACTTGACAAGTAGTGCTTGAGTTTTTGGATCAGCGGAGACGAAGAGAGACAACTGAAAAGCCGAGAGAGAGAGAGAGATAGAGGGAGCATAATAGAGCGAAGGCCGGAGAGAGGGATGGGGGAGGACAGAGGCGCGCAGGATGCATTAGAGCCATTTCATTGAATATGAAAGCAAACCTCCAACAGGCTTTAAAGAACACGGTTCTCTCAAGAGCACTACAATCTGTAACCCAAATACGTCTGGTTGCATTTCGCACGCAAGTACACAAATTAATACGAGCACGAGCAAACGGCAGGCGATCCGCGGAACAGCTTATTTAGCCACACTGTCGTCACGGGCGTAACAGCATTGGGGTGTTTTAGACAACTAAACTCAAGCGACAAACATGTGGTAATGATCAGGTGGGGGTGGATGGGTAATTAAATATAGGCACCGGCTATAAAGCCGCATCGACGTGCTGCGAGGCCCCATTGATCAGCTCGGGCATATGGCTTTCAGCTTTGTTCCGCTATAAACCAAAGCCCCAGTGTCTGTCTGCTGCTTAAAATGAAAACATATTTAACAGAGCCGGCCTAGTCGGCCATCTTTCCTTTTTTTGTGAGGCTCTCGGAGACACATTTGGGGTTTTGGCGCCCACCGTACCCTCCCTGTTCTCTATCATCTTTCCCGACCTCGACTCTTCCCAACTTCCTGATCGACACTCCAGCCAATGTATGTTAAAGTAAAAATTAACAAATGGGGGAAAAACACCAAAAAACTATTTTTTTTAGTGATAATGTATCTACCATGAGCTCAAGAGTAGGTGGAAATAGTGACATAATACCCACAATCCTGAAGCAATATCTAAATGATACGATTATTAGACATTTCATGTGATAACTGATATATAATATAATATAATATAATATAATATAATATAATATAATAATTAGTGCTGTCAAAAGATTAATCGTGTACTGTGTGTACTGTGTATAATTATTTATATATATCTATATATATATATATTATATATATATATATATATAGTATATATTATATATATATTCATGTATATATATTAAAAGGTGTGTTATATTTATATATAACATTTATATTTATATATAATATAAATTATATAAATATATATACAGTATATACATTGAATATTTCTTAAATATATACATTTCTTCAAAGAAATATATACATAATTATACACAGTAAAAACAATAATATTGTGAAATTATTACAATTTAAAATTATGGTTTTCTATTTTAATATACTTTAAAATATAATTTATTTCTGTGATCAAAGCTGAATTTTCAGCATCATTACTCCAGTCTTCAGTGTCACATGATCCTTCAGAAATCATTCTAATATGATGATTTATTATCAATGTTGGAAACATTTGTGCTGCTTAATATTTTTTTTTTGATTTTGATGAATAAAAAGTTAAAAAAATATCAGCATTTATTTAAAATAGAAATCTTTTGTAACATATACACTACCGTTCCAAAGTTTGGGGTCAGTAATTTTTTTTTCTTTCTTTTTTTTTGAAAGAATTAATACTTTTATTCAGCACAGATGTGTTAAATTGATAAAAAGTGATAGTAAAGATTTATATTGTTAGAAAAGATTTATTTTTGAATAAATGCTGTTCTTTTTAACCTTTTATTCATCAATGAATCCTGAAAAAAGTATCACAGGTTCCAAAAAAATATTAAGCAGCACAACTGTTTCCAATATTGATAATAAATCATCATATCAGAATGATTTCTGAAGGATCATGTGACACTGAAGACTGGAGTAATGATGCTGAAAATTCAGCTTTGATCACAGGAATAAATTATATTTTAAAGTATATTAAAATAGAAAACCATCATTTTAAATTGTAATAATATTTCACAATATTATTGTTTTTTACTGTATTAAATGCAGCCTTAATGAGCATAAGAGACTTCGCTCAAAAACATTAAAAATAGTAATGTTCCCAAACTTTTTGTGCGTGTCCCTTTACATGCAAATGATCTGGTGCCCCCGGCCCCCTTTCAAGAAGAGGGCGGAGCTTCAAGAGCTCATGCAACAACAAAACAGGACAATCTCACGCACTGAAAATGTTAGAAACTGTCAGTAGCGGAGTTCAGCCTTATACGTTTCAGAATCAACCTTTGTGAAAATCCAGCATAGAAAAGGACTCTTCTCACTCAAGGCTGCGTCTATGCTAATAGGGCAGATCGTCACCAGCTGTGGGCGGGGCAGGGATTAAGTCATCGTAGGGGGGAAAATCTGAATCAGCTCGTTTAAAGACACCGCTTTTGATTTATGGGAATTATAAAAGAGGATACGTTAAAAAAAAAAGAGGATATATAAAATTGCGGATACACATTGGTGTTCAAACACCTAATAAAAGTGAATTTTCCAAAATAGGTCTCCTTTAAAATAAATATTAAAATATATATATACTTGCATACTAAAAATAAGTCTAATAATAAGTGCAAACAGCCGGAGAAGACCGTTAATATCCCTTCACAACACACAGTCTGCTGGAGGATCGAGCAAAGATGTGTTTCAGATGCTCCCTGAGCACTTATGAAGACCAGAGGCTCTGAACGCATGTGAACGCCGTTTGCTTCCAGCTGCTCCTGCAGTAAAGGCCTCGGCCAAGAAGACCCCCTCATTCCCCCTACTGACGGGGCACGGCTTCCCACAAGCCTCCTGGGCTCTGGTTTTGTCAGCTGTTCTCAGAGCCAGCTGCACAAGAAACAACTAAGAGCTCCATAACACATGAGAGGAGTCGGCCTGAAGCAAACCTGCCCTGAGAGGACTCGATCTTCATCTCGGTCCATAGACACAGCCATGCTTTATCATTTCAGAAGCATCAGCTCACACAAGGCCAACCAAACATCACTGCTTCCCTTTGGAATAGACATGCTTGACGGGGCAAAAACATGACAAATAACATGGTGCGCTCACATTTTCTTGGATTTTATGCATGCAGGGGATAAGTCCCATACCGTGGCCTACGTGATGTATGGTGTTCATTAACAAAACCAAACACTTAACGGGTTAATCAATGAAGGGTGGAGCATGAGTATGAGTGAACAGCTAAACAAAACAGTGATTCATACTGAAGGAGAGAGAAATCTTTCTCTGTAAATGATTCTTTTGAAGGGAAATGTCAAAAGGATTCCTACTGCCCTCAGTCCTTGTCGATCACAGATCAGAGGAGAAGACCTTTCTCCGCTCCTGCAACTCAAAGATCTCATGCATATTCATCAGCTTGCCTTGCATGAACTTTGCGTGGGATGATAAAGGAAGTGAAACATTACAAAAATCTCGGATTACAACAGGAAAAGGTCATGGCAGAAGTCAATCATCCTCTTGAAATCATCTAAAACAGCATTTCCCAACCTGGTTTCTGGAGGCCATACAAATGACACACTTTTTAGAGGTCTTCCTTATTGGACACCCCGATTTCACGTTTTGGACCCTCTATTAGTGAAATGATGATCTGAATTGGGTGTGTGGGCAAAATAAATAATAAAATTAAATATAATAAATAAAATAAAATAAAATAAAAAAAAATACATAAATAAAAAAATAAAAAAAATAAAATAATAATAAAAAGTAAAAAATTAAAAATAAATAAATAAATTAAATAAAATTAAATAAAATAAAAAAAATAAAATAAATAATAATAAAATAAAATAAAATAAAATAAAAAATACATTAAATAATAATAAATAAAAGTAAAAAAAATAAAATTAAATAAAATAAAAAAATAATAAAATAAAAAATTAAATAATAATAAAATTAAATAATAAAATTAAATAAAAATTAAATTAAATAATAAACTAAAATAAAAAAAATAAATTAAATAATAATAAAATTAAATAAATTAAAAAAATTAATAATATAAAATTAAATAAAAAAATCTTTTAACTCATAAATGCTAAAACAAAAAACTATTTTTAAGGTCTTCTTCAGTTTGACAACTTGTGGAAAAACGAAAATCGCAAAGCTAAACATGTAGCAAACATCTTCACTTGACTTAAAATTAGTTATTTTTAAACATAGGTCAACAAAGATGCAATTTTGATATGAAAAAAGATAACATTGCTTTTATTGTGATTAAAAAAATGTTATTGTTAGGGATGCACTGATAATTCTGAAAATACCAAATCCATTTTTTCATCTGAAAGAGAAACAAAAAAAAAGGACTGAAACCATGAACAGAAACAGCAACGCTAACAGATCGGGTAATAATAATTTCGAGAGAAAAAAATTAAAATGCAAACACTGGCTGATGTTGATATAAGCTGGAAAGAGCTTGTGTTTACAGTTGTGTCTACAGATCTCTGTCTGGAATAGAGTTGTTGAAAGTCAATATTACATCGATCAATACTGACATACATATTTACACTTTTTTTCCCATTCAGTTGTCAATTTATTTAAACAACATTTAAAAAAAAAAAAAAAAACTGTGTGAGCCTATGTGTTATAGTAAAGTCATACCAATTGAAGAAAGCTGGTGTAATGACTTAAAATTAACACGTTTTTATTATTATTAACAAAATGTGAGCTGCCCCAAGATGGCCACCAAGTGAACTGACTTGCCTCAAAACACACCCACCATTTAAACACAGAGGAATTCACAAAACACTATGCTATTAAACAAGCTCGAGAGTAGGCATGTTAATTGAAGTAAAACCTGTCAACAGTCTGTCACTGTCGACTGCAAGAGTCGCCGGTCCTGCTCCACCTGCACAAGTGAACACTAGCTGTTCAGAGGCGACCCTTGACCTCTTAACTTCAACAGGTGCGCAGGCTGCATAAATAGGCAGTAAAAACAATCCAGTTTGCACAAGAGTCCGTCACCTTGCCAGTCAAGACGCATATTCAACAGGCCGTTCAGCACTAAAGCAAAGGCCTCCAGCTGCACTTCCTGAAGGCAGAAACTTTCAGAAGTTCTCTTTCATGCTGACTGGAAAGAGTTATTACGGCAGAAAAAGATCCTCAATTGGCACCACATGCCACATCGGCTCACGGACAAAAAGAAAGGAGCGGCTCGCCACATATGCTCCCACTTGGGCTGATCAAAAAGAGCCAGTTGTCATTTGTTTGTAGAGGTTAATGGCCAAAACCTGAGCTCGGATCCTGGCTGGAGTGGGGGAGATGGTGCATTCCTGTCTGAGGGGAAAGTGGAAGGTGGACTCGTTCCATCTGGAAAAGCCCTCTTGCATAGCGGGAATGGGACCAACGTGCAGCTGGAGCCATTGGGTAGAGTGGCATGGCGACAGGCTGTCACGCCAAGCCCTCATTGTGCCCGCTGGAGATGGGTATTGTGGCACGGCGAGGGCTGCCAGGCTCCGGCGCTGCTCATTTTAGCTCATTTTTAAAGCTAACGAGCACACATGTCCTCGGTCTGCGACATCAACCGACATGAAATTCGAGACAAAGCCGAGCCTACAACTGCAGCACAAAGGAGGAATTCTGCTGCCAAGCTCCGCCCCCTCCACACCTCCTCCCCCGGATCGAGCGAGAGAGAGAGAGAGAGAGAGCAAGCCAACCAGCCATGTGCATGTCAGATCTAATTCCCAGTGTGTGATCAGTGCTGGAGGCGCATGTGGCCACTTCCCAGAAGGACGCTGCAGCAGAAACCGTCAGCAAACAAAGACGCGCTGCGCCCAGACCATATCAGTATTGGTAATCTGCAGATAAACACAGAGGTGCATTAGAAGAAACTGTGTTTTAGTGCATGTGCCTTGCTGACTGGGTTTGAGGAGTCATTCAGAGCACAACACAAACAGATCTATTATTCTCGGTGCGAGCCGCGGAGACCGCTGAAGCCTGGCGAGATCCCTCAGGGTTCAATCCTGGGCCCGTTCACATTTGTTCTCTGTGACTGCGGTTCTGACTGGTGACCGTCGTTACACCTAGTCGGTACTGAATACAAATGCATTTCAATGGGAACAGTGTGTACACTAACATGCATTCACACCAAGGTCAGAATTAGTTTTCGACTAGCATATGCTCATGTCTTTCGGTTTTTAAATTGTAAACAACCAAAATGGCAGCAGCTCTTGTGAGAAGTCATTTTATCATAGCCAGTGTTAAAGTGCAGTCACATTTACCACTGCTCAGCAAAATTTTGTGAAAAACAGTCATTTCAATATTTCAATGAGGGGGAAAAGTTTCCCATGCAGATTTAAATTTACTACTTAATACAATAGAGAGCTTCTTAGCTTGAAAGTGACTTATGGTGCATTATCGGACATCCTCATTTCAGGTCTTGAACCCTCTGCTAGCAAAATGGAACAAAATGGAATGAAATGGAACCAGATGAAACGAAATGCAATGAGATGAAACTAAATAAAACAAAACAAAATGTATGATAGGCGCATGTGGCCACTTCCCAGAAGGATGCAGCAGCGGAAACCGTCAGCAAACAAAGATGCGCTGCGCCCAGACCGTATCAGTATTGGTAATCTGCAGATAAATACAGAGGTGCGTTCGAAGAAACTGTTTTAGTGCAAGCGCCTTGATGATTGTGTTTGAGGAGTCATTCAGAGCACAACACAAACAGATCCATTATTCTCTGTGCACGCCACAAAGACAGCTGAAGCCTGGCGAGATCCCTCAGGGTTCGATCCTGGGCCCGCTCACATTCGCTTTCCGTGACTGCGGTTCTGACTGGTGACCGTTGTTACACCTATTCTGTATTGAATACAAACACACTTCATTTTCAATGGGAACGGTGTGTATACTAATGTGCATTCACAACAATGTCGGAATTAGAGGTTTTCAACCATTAAAGGTGCCATCGAACGTTTTTTTACAAGATGTAATATAAGTCTAAGAATGTGTCTGTGAAGTTTCAGCTCAAAGATTTTTTTAAATTAATTTTTTTAACTGCCTATAATTAGAAATGCGCCGATTCAGGTTGTGGCCCCTTTAAATGCTCACACTCCCCGCCCACGGAGCTCGCGCTTGCCTTAAACAGTGCATAAACAAAGTTTACACAGCTAATATAACCCTCAAAATGGATCTTTACAAAGTGTTCGTCATGCATACTGCATGCATGCGTCGGATTATGTGAGTATTGTATTTATTTGGATGTTTACATTTGATTCTGAATGAATTTGAGGCTGTGATCCATGGCTAATGGCTAATGCTACACTGTTGGAGAGATTTATAAAGAATGAAGTTGTGTTTATGAATTATACAGACTGCAAGTGTTTAAAAATGAAAATAACGACAGTCTTGTCTCCGTGAATACAGTAATAAACGATGGTAACTTTAACCACATTTAACAGTACATTAGCAACATGCTAACGAAACATTTAGAAAGACAATTTACAAATATCACTAAAAATATCATGTTATCATGAATCATGTCATCTGCCATTTTTCGCTATTGTTCTTGCTTGCTTACCTAGTCTGATGATTCAGCTGTGCACAGATCCAGACGTTAATACTGGCTGCCCTTGTGTAATGCCTTGAACATGGGCTGGCATATGCAAATATTGGGGTCATACATATTAATGATCCTGACTGTTACGTAACAGTCGGAGTTATGTTGAGATTCACCTGTTCTTCGGAGGTCTTTTAAACAAATGAGATTTATATAAGAAGGAGGAAACAATGGAGTTTGAGACTCACTGTATGTCATTTCCATGAACTGAACTCTTGTTATTTAACTATGCCAAGATAAATTCAATTTTTCATTCTAGGGCACCTTTAAAAAAATACTCATGTCTCTGTTGAAATCAAATTAATTTTTTTTTTAAACGACCAAAATGGCAGCAGCTCTGTGATAAGCATTATGATAGCCAGGGTTAAAATGGAGTCACATTTACCTAGTCAAAACTGTGAAAAACAGTCATTTCAATATTTCACATGATGGAGGAAAGTTTCCCACGCAGATTTCGCTCATGTTCAAGTTCTTTGACAATAGAGACCTACTTAGGTTGAAAGTGACTTATGGTGCATTATCAGACACCCTAATTTCAGGTTTTGGACCCTCTACTAGTGAAATAATGAAAAATAATAAAATAATAAAATAATTTCAGTGCACGCCACGGAGACAGCTGAAGCCCGGCGAGATCCCTCAGGGTTCAATCCTGGGCCCGCTCACATTCGCTCTCCACGGCTGCGGTTCTGACTGGTGACCGTCGTTACACCTATTCTGTACTTAAGACAAACTAATTTCAATGGGAAGAGCACGTACACTAATGTGCATTCACAACAATGTCGGAATTACAAGTTTTTCGACTAGGTAAAAAATGCTCATCTTTTTGTTTTTTAATTGTAAACAACCAAAACAGAAGCAGCTCTTTGAGAAGTCATTTTATCATAGCCAGTGTTAAAGTGCAGTTACATTTACCACTGCTCAGCAAAATTGTGTGAAATACAGTCATTTCAATATTTCACATGACGGAGGATAGTTTCCGACACAGATTTCGCTCATGTTCAAGTCGGTCATGCAAATTTGCTACTTTTGACAGCTGCTTGGTTTCAAAGTGACTTGTGTGAATGGTGCATTGGTACACTATTTTTTTGCTCACAAATTTTCATTGAAATTTGATGTACCTTTACCTGGTGCACTTTGCTATTAAAAATATTTAACAAGAGAAAACTTTAAAGACCACAAAAAAATCACTTAATCTTCCTTGTGTTAATGTATTTCCTACCGAAACAGGAAATTGCACAATCAAAGGACTCATCGCTGGTTAGTTTATCTCACAGCCATCAATCATAACTTTGTAAAACAACTGTAAAACAATACTCTTGAGTGTCTGTGAGTATTTTTGAGCTAAAAAATCCTTGAAACTAAAATTGACTTGAGACTGAGAAGCAACACTGCATAATATATTAACACATTAAAAATATCCAAAAGCCCCTTAAACAAGAGACAAATTTAATTAAAAGCAACACTACATAAGATATTAAGACTTGTTTTCATAAATTGCCTGAGTATATTTTTACACTGTTTTTAAGTATAAACAAGTTAAAAACAAGTCAGTGCAGTAAGACAAAATACATATTAAAGACGCAGTATTCGTAATATCTTATGCGGCGTTGCTTCAATTAAATGCATCTTGTTTTAAGCATTTTTAGATTAAAAACTCAATAAGTACTCATATTATTGCAGTTTATACCATTCTAGGATTGGACAAAAATGAGTCAGCAATACTTTTGGCCAATTCTCCTGAAACACAAGGCATAAACTGGAGTGCACTAGTATATAAATTAGCCTCAAAGCTAACAGACTTGGACTAAAAGACACAAAACAATTTTTTTCCATCATGACCAATCAAAACACACTGGTCCAGCCGACCAATCAGAGTCGTGGGCTTCAGAGACGGGAAGAGAGGAGCTGCAACAACGAGGGAAAATATGGTGTTTTTTGAACATCACAACAAGGCCGTCCATATATCCTCTTCAGCATGATGTGAATGCAGCAGAAAACAAAATAAAAACACTGTAGAGATAAATATACTATTCAAAACTGAATGCAACAAATCTCCAAGTTTAATTATGTGTGCGCTCGAGTGTTTCCACCGTTTCTTCTCCACAGATGCAGGGCAATGTGACAATCCCCATTTAAAACTTTAACCTTGTCAGAGACAAACATGCCAAAACCTTAGTAATGCAAACGCCACCCACGCCTGCTGGCAGCCAAGTGTGTGTGTGTGTGTGTGGACAATCGGGTTCGGCACAGCTGTGCTCGGCTCAAGAACTTTTTAAAAGCGTGTCAAAGTCACAGCAGACTTACTGCAAAAAGGCTGCCATGCCAGTGTGGCCGCCTGTCACACGACCGCAGACCAATTTTCCTTAACGTTAAACATATTACTTGTGTTTCTGAGAGAAAATGCTTACTGGGGAGTTCTTAAAGACTTCTGGCCTGGTGTTAAATGACTCCTCATCCAGAAAAACTCGTTTAGAGGATATGACCACGTTTTGAACAGTTACTGACTCACTGGCTGCTTTTACAGGGGCGCTGTGAACTCTTATGGAGGCACAAAAGCGGGCTTGTAACCGAGTCAAACACAAAGAATGACTTATTCGCTTATCTTACGGTGCGACTCGAACAATTCATTCACTTAATGTCAACTTAATGCGCCGATGGCTTCACCTTTCATCCCGAACACAAAGACTAATCGTTCTGGTTAGGCAAGAAGCTGCAAAACTAAACAAAGGATCACAGTGTCTTTTACAAGCAATTTTGCACAATTCCATCATGTAGGAGTAAGTCAGATTACAAGCTGGTGAACTGACGTGAAAATAAATGCGTTTCCGAACGCTCCCAACCCCTTTGTTTTCTTTCCCCGGGTGTAATTTACAGACGGTTCGGCACGGATGATTTGTCATGCTGCGGCCCTCTTCCGTTTTGTAGCGTTATGCCTTTTGCGGATGGAATTACAATCATTATTACAGTTCAAAACTAGCCTCTTTCCACCTGTGTTCACGGCATTGTCAATATCCACGCTAAATTAACGGATGCCGCCCAATTCTCGCAGTGCTAAATATGTCATTTATGGCATTTTCTGCCGCTCCGCGGAGGAAGTCAGTCCCGTCCATTCGTCTTGCTTACGCTCCCATAAATCTCGATCGGTTTTGGGCTCTGCCAGCGAATTGACACACACTCCTGCCTCCCGCGCTCCAGTAAATAAAAATGATAAAGGCCTGTCAATAGTTTGCATACTCTGGCTCGGAAAGCAAATCGAGCCTCCGCAGTGCCGCAGCGTTTCCATTTCCCCCGTCTGGCAGCCTCATTTCAAAACCTGATGGGAAAACATGCCGCCACACACACACACAGACACGAAAACAATAAAACGGCACCTTCTGCTACAGAGAATCATCATCACGTCAGCCTTAAAGATAGATACTGAGCCCTAAAGATTACAACAACAAGCACATTTTTGTGAAAGACATATGCAAAAACCCTTAAAACAAGACAAATTTAATTAAATCAACACTGCATAAGATATTAATATGAGCATTACTGTTTAATATATATTTTACACTGTTTTTAAGTATAAAGTTAAAAACAAGTAAAAAAGCTGGAAAAGAAGAGGAAGAGTGTTGTTGACATGTCATTTTACGCCGGACTGCTTCATAAACTTAATGCTGGATTTGCACAAAAGATTAACATGACGGCACATGCTAGTGGAAGAGCATAAATGTATCCACTAAAAGTTGTAACTTCTTCCTGAGTGTCTCCATCAGTGTCGACTCCGGTTTGAACAATGTAAGGCTGAACGCCGTTACTTAGGGCCCTATACAATCCGTTTTATTTTTTCCCAAATTCCGTTTTTTCCGTTTTAATTTTTCTGGATTCCGTTTTTTTCCATTTTATTTATTTTTTGACTCCATTTTAATGGTTAAATTAAATTTTAGTAATCAAAAAGCATGTCTCATTTATTGAAATAATGAATCTTGTCCAATTTACCAACAATTTAATAAAAGTTTAACAAAAAAAATTACATTTTTTTTTTTAGGGCCCTACGTTTTATTCTTTCCCCCTCAAATTTTATTTACCAAATTCTGTTTTCTGGATTCCATTTTAATGGTTTAATTCCATTTTAATAAATCAAAAAGCATGTCTAATTAATTGAATTCTTAAAAACAGAATTGTTGTGTTGTGTGTATTTAAGTTTTTCTGGCAATCAAATGAACGCATACCATTTAATTTATCTTTTAATCATGAAATTAAACTTCAATGTGCTGCACAACAGAGCTTTACTGTTAAAATTAAAACATGGAAAAACACTGAGATTATTGTTTAAAAATATATTTTAATAATTTATTGTTAAATTAATTTATCTAAATTCTACTGTACAACAATAATATGTTTCTGTCAAGTTAAATCGAACTTTTATTTTGACGGTTTGCCTAGAGCTTTGAGTTTCTCTGTGTTTATGACGGTAGTTTTCTCAAACGAAGCGGTTAAATGCTGATGAAATGTCTTTCAGAGCAGCTCTGGAGATGAATTCATGCGTTCATATAGTGAGGCGACAGAGGACAAAAACACCGCGAGCGTCGCATGTGCTTCAGCGTGTGTGCGCCTGCGCGATTGTGTGTGAGGTAAATGAAACTGCGCTTCCGCGTCATTCATTTCAGAGTCACACAGGCATGCAGGATTCATGTTTAAATAATCTTTTTGCGGTTTAATATTCAGTCACTAGTCTATATCACGATTTAATTTACGTGTACTGACCTGCTTTTAATTCATTCATCAAAAATTTGACAAATTCCGTGACATTCCGTGTTATATAGTAAATTCCGTTTTTATGACTGGATTCCGCGATTCCGTGATCGGCCCTAGTTACTGACAATCCTCATTTTGGCTGCGTGAGATTCTCCAGCTTTGTTGTTGTTGAGCTGTTAAAGCTCCGCCCTCTTCTGGAAAGCGGAGCTCATTTGCATTTAAAGGGACACACACAAAAACGGCGTGTTTTTGCTCACACCCAAATAGGGGCAAATTTGACAAGCTATAATAAATGATCTGTGGGGGGATTTTGAGCTGAAACTTCACACACACATTCTAGAGACTACATCTACAATAACAAGCACATTTTTGTGAATAACTGATGAATCATTCACAAAACTATAAACATGCTTTAAAGTAAGCAGGCTCAACTCACACACACCAGCCATGTGTTTCGTGATCGCTTTCAACCTGTTTGACTTCAGGATCTTCTGGTTCTTGTACCCACTGGCGCTCATTTCTCGCCAGGGCGGCTGAAGGGTGAGACGGAGATGGGCGAGGCGTTGGATCAACAACGGAGCACGGAGGGCCTGTGTGAGCATGTGCGGCCCCTGAAGGAGCCTGCATTTGTTTTGTTTACCTAAAGACGGGCCGTTTGAACGGGAAGGTTAAACTCTCAGCGTCCTGTTCTTCATAGCTCATTAAAGCCGGCGAGCAGACGGAAGGAGGAGGTGTGTGTGTGTGTGTGTAAGTCTATCCAGCACATGGGTCCCAGAAGGGGGAGCTGCAGCAGGAAATGGTGGATAAAGTGGTGACCCGGGTTTGCTTTTGAAACTGATCGTCAGGAGCACAGCTGCTAGCTCTGCTCCGTGGTCAGGTTAACCACGCTTAGACAAAGAGAAGAAAAACAAGAGAAAAGGGAAATAACAGCCCCTCGTCACAGCCCGTCATCGTCATCTTCAAACGTACCGCATCGAGCTCCTCCTCGACACACTCACAGCTGGCCTCTTTAAAGGGAGCGTTCACCCAAAAATCTAAATCACGCGATTGTTTACTCGCCCTCAAACCTGGCCGGATTCATTTCTTTCCATCGTGAGACACTGAAGGAGAGCTTGAGGAGAACATACAAGAAAATAAGTCAAATAACAGTAGTCTAGAGTTTTGCCAGGTATTTTACTTTAAATATTCAAAATAACACTGCAAAATATTAACAATGTTTTGGAAGAAGAAAAATCAAGAAGTAGTTTTTCTAATAATGCAATCATGAGCCGCTTGAAACCGGTAAACTGAGGCACTTTACTAATTAATTCCCCAAATGAATACTATACATATGCGATTAATCAGATATATACATGACATAAGCGTAATATTACAACTTGCATCTGCACAAAATGAGGTTATAAACTAGTCAGAATGTGCAAGTCACTCTTTCTGTAACGACACACGACTAGACCGCAGAATCTACAACACTGCATTTGTTATTTTAGATAATACTTAATTAACACTTACTTTAATTAATATGGCATGATGGAACAGAATAAATTTACACTATTGTTCAAAAGTTTGATGTCTGTGAGATTGTTTAATGTTTTTGAAGATGTTTCTTCTGCTCACAAGGCTGCTTTCTGTCAAATATTATTACAATTAAAAACTTTTCTTTTTGATTATATGTTAATTTGAATCTGAATTTATGCTGCTTAAGCTGCTATTTTTGTGGAAATTATATTTTTGTTTCAGGATTCTTTGCTCAAAAGAAATAATGAAAAGAAAACAGCATTTATTTGAAATAGAAACATTATAAATGTCACTTCTGATGAGATTAAGAAGTCTTTCTGGATAAAAGTGTTCAGGTAAATCTAAATCTTTAGTGACCCCAAACATTTGACCGGTAAAGGATATGGTCATCAAAAATCAAAAAACATGACAACAACAATTTTTGCACACTTATAGGGTCATTCCTTGTCAAATCAACCAACTTTCATAAACTTCCCTGGCTTTTGTTAATATTTTTTCTGTAGAAAGACAAACATAAATCGTGATGAAAGCCAAAATATTAAATGTCACAGATAACAATAACTATCAGCTGTTTACCTACATTTGGTTCTTGACCATTGAAAATGGGTCAAATTTTACAATTTGGAGTCACATTGGGGTCCCAATATCTATGGGACTGAACTATATAAGGTCTTAAAAATGAAGATTGCAAAAGAAAAGTTTATTAAGAATGAGAATCTAGAAGGATATTAAGATATCTTGAATACTTTTAGAGTTAAAGGCATGCAAACTTAGGAAAAGGAGTATTTATGGCACACACAAATGCAATTGAGATGATATAAAAACACAAGATACAGTTCTAGTTTCAACATTATTTGTTCTTCAGATATTCCTCTTTAAAAGAAAGTAGTTTTAGCTGTATGCAAAGTGACCCACATTTGGTTTCTGACCACTGAAAATGTGAACAATTTACTCATGGAGCCACATTAACATGTCCATATCTCTGGGATTGAACCATCGAGTGCCTTTAAAATGAAGATACCAAAAGAAAAGTTAAGAAGCAGAATCTAAAAGGATATTAAGATATCTTTAATACTTATCAAGTTACAGGCATGCAAACTTGAGGCAAAAACACACAAGAAGTGCTTTTTTCCCATTTTTGAATGGTCACCGTTGGCATATAATGAAACAAAGATTGCTAAAGTCAATCAATTTTACTAATAGATCTACCAATCTCTGTGTAAAAATGAAATAATGATGCTGCCATCTTTCTAAAGTAAATTTTACACCCCTCTAATTTGGCTTCAAATCTCAGGTGAAAATTGTCATTTTGACCCCATCTACAAAATACTGAATATACATCTGTGACATTTAATATTTTGGCTTTCATCACTATTTATGTCTTTCTACAAAAAAAAATATTAACAAAATCAAAAATTTAATTATTCTTCTGAACTCATATTATAGCTTTGTGTGAAGAAAACACCTAAACTTAAGCAATTATTCACTGATAATCTGGCAATTATAAATACGAGCATGTGCAAAATAGATATTCGAGCTGCAGCGGAGCGAGAAAACATTGTGTGGACTACTCAAGGATGAGTAAATGATTTTTGGGGTGAAATATTGATTGCACGATGAGGCAGAACAGTGTCTAGGGTCTATATTTGCAATGTCTTTACATCCCTCAATGGACTTTACATGTCAAAGCCTGCAGCGCTTTACACAGGGGCCTCCAAACAGCCATTGAGCAACCCAAAAATGCATACCGAAGCACTCGAAGCGCTCTCACCGAGCCCTTCAAAGACACAAAGACATTAGCAGAGAGCGGCGCACCAATCAAGCAGCGAGCGCCAATCTAAAGCTCCTTATGAGCAATAGTTAGCTATTAATGTGAACTTAAAGGTCTCATTCATCACCATGCCGTTTCCAGGTCTCAGCTGCGGGCCTAGATAATGAAGACCGATCGGGTCTTCGAAACGAGGGACTCGCGGAGGGGTTCGGGACAAATAACCCACTCTCCGTCCCTCAACATATGGAGCGCGAGAGGTTGCGTTGCGTTTAAGGCCGGTCCCCCTGCGAGACTCGGCCGGTTTGTGCGTCAGCACGCTTCGGGGTATCCGTCCAAACCCAGACTCACTGCCAGGGACTCGCTGTAGCCTGGATTAGGGACAGGACAAGCAATCTGGCTTTCCAGGTAATTCCCTGCGTTCGGGTCCAATTCCGAGTCTTTTTATCGGGCCCGGTGCCGTATGGACCTGCGGTGAGCCCTGATGTCTGCCGCGAACGCAGGCCAGGAGAACGAGGCGGGCGTAACGCCGTGTAATGGAAAACAAACAGAGCAGAGAGAGTCCTCGCTATCCCTGCCCCCACAAACTCAACTCCTCGCCCCCCTCTTCCTCACCCTCGGTGAAGGTTAATGGTGCTGGAGGAATACAGATCAGCGCAAGATGGATGAAGAGGTGCTGGAAAACTCTCCCGCAGGTCTGGAGTCTAGAGATTAACTAAATATTAACTAACAAAAAAACCCATACAGCTGCGGCCCTAAAAGCAATTAAAGACGCTCACTCCTCCATCAAACGCCTCCCTGTGAAACAAACCAGAGAATGAGCTAATAATATTTAGACTTCCCATGCTCCAAGTGCATGCTGAAGGTTAGTACAGAAAATCTCTTAAAGGGGAAGTGTGTGAGAATAGCATGTATATGCTCATAATATGCTCAGCAAGGCTTCATCAAAATATGTAATATTGAGATATATTTTTGCAATTCTAAATAGCTGTTTTCTATTTGAATATATGCTAAAATTTAATTTATTTCTGCAATCAAAGCTGTATTTTCAGCATCATTACTCCAGTCTTCAGTGTCACATGATCCTTCAGAAATCATTCTAATATTGCTGCTCAAGAAACATTTTTGATTATTATCAATGTTGAAAACATATTTTTGTGACGCTACCATTAAAAAGTTTTTTTTTTTAAAAAAAGATAAAAAAAATATTCATCTAGCATGCATTTAATTGATCAAAAGTTACAGTAAAGACATGTTACAAGATTCTATTCATCAAAGAATCCTGAAAAATAAAATGTATCATGGTTTCTGATACAAAACTGAGCATAAGCATTAATTATTCGAACCCTTTGACCGGTAGTCTATACTGTGCATGGCTTGCAAAGTTCCTGAATACTCGGATGGCATACTACTATTTTTGTCATAATAAACGGCACTGCACTGGGCACTAAATCACACAATGCAATGCGCTCAACTTGGCCTTCCATTTCCCATGTGACAAATGAACCGAAAGTAGTATTAGTCAGCAGTCAGTTTAACAAACCCTTTATTTTATTAATAAACAACAACTGATTTGTCTGCATTTGTATGCAAACATGAATGCAAAATAATATTTTAAAAGAGAAGAACCAGATGACCCTTGCTAAATTAAGCAGAAACACACAATGCGATGTCATGTGACTGTAGCATATACTATCTGAAATGTTTATTGTTGCGTAATAATGCATTATTTACATACTATCCCATGAGGCCACAGGGGAGGATTTGTGAATAGCAGTGAAGCGATGCAACTGACGCTGGTAGGTCACATGACAATGACAACAAGGCGAATGTAGTATGTCTGGATTGCATTCATACTTATAGAACATACTTTTTTAGTGATCACAAAGTACGTACTTATTCAAAATATTTGGATGTTAAGGTTATTAATGTTGCATGTCAATTTACAATGTTATTTTGCACGTTAAATACAAAATGAAACCCGCAACTATTGCAAACACTGGGATGTCAATTAATAAACACTTGCTGAAACAAACTAGATGTCTGACCCCAGCCTTAGGTTTGTGTGCTTGAACTCTCCACTTCAGCTCGATACAGACTCGACAATCACCGCCACTAGAGTAAAAATTGATTCTGTAACAATAACATTGAATTCCATTTGCATTGAAAGTAATGCTGATAAACACCCAATGAATGCACTGAAAAACACATCATCGGCTCCTTTCAACACACGGAAACGCATCGTTTATTGCCGTGCATTTGAATGATCACCCATTATCTTCAGCTGAACGTATTGATTCAGACAATGAAGGGAAATAATGTGTCTTCATTCAGCCTGAGCTCCTCTGAACACAATCCAAAACATCTACAAACACCTATAGCTTCATGATGTTCACAGACGAGGGCTTTGGTGCTGATTCTGGAGAATTCAATGAGGAGCAGAACTATAACCTCTAAGATGATTAATAATGGAGAGTGAGATTCAAAAGGTATTCGCTGGGCAGTCAAACTTAATATGACAACACCATATGCACAGATGGGCCGCATATGGATCTTAAACTGAAGAACAAAGACGACGGCTTGGCCGTATGCATGCATAAAGCAACAGCCAGTTGTCAACATATGTAAAAAGTAAGGATGAAGACTAGAACACTGAAAATTCCAATGCATCTCCATCATAAAAGCAGAGCGAAAAATGCAAAGGTTGCAATGCAAAAAAAAATTATTTTCCAATCGATAGTGGTGTTATTCATTTAAAGAAGGCTCAGGGCCTTGTGACCAAACTCCACCCAGAAAGGAACGCCAGCCTTCCAGGGCACTGGATGCTGCTCAAGTATGTAGATGTTGGGAAGCGGAGCACATTCCAGTCAATCACGGTCTGAAAGTGGCTACTGGGCAACGTCTTGCTTTAGGCTTCAAAAATAACACCGAAACAAGGAGGGCGACTATTATATAATGATAAAAGGGCAGCCTGTCATTGTGCCGTGATCCTGTCGAGAGGAAGTCAAACTCCTTGATCCTCTCCAGATACTTGACTCTCAGACTGAAGTGCAAACAGATTTCGCCATACGGAGAAACACTACGATCTTCCAGAAAAAGGTCAAACGCTACAGAAAATGACTTGCTTACTGTATGCACTTCATTTATCTCATGAAGGAGTTTGAGATACGAGTTTCGGTGATTTTGCCACGGCAGCAAGCACCCTTTACTAGGGTAAAATCCTTGCATGTACAGCCTCAAGTCGTTAATTTCTTCTATAAAATGGCGACTAAGTCACCAAAGTTCAATAAATGGTTAAATCTACTTATATTAATAATCAAAATAATTATGTGCAATTTAACACTCTGAACTCACCTTATAAAACAAAAAGAAAAATACAATTTTAGCAGTTTTTGACAGCTATTAAAATAAAATGCAAATTCATAAAACGACAATATAATGACAAATAGCCTATATAATGACAAATCCTAGAAATCAAATCGGAAGCTGATCGATATTGATCATGATCATGAGTTTGCAGAAATATCACTAATTTAGCTGGGTTTTAAGTAGGGATGCACCGATATTAACTTTTGTCCGATACCGATAATTCTTTATATTTGAAAGCCGATTGTATTTTCCTCTTTAGAAGTGATTTCAATCATATTTCAAGCAATTCAAAACCATCATAGCAGACAGTTTTGCATCTGAAGTGTCTCAGCTGAAGAAAATAATACATTATTTATCGGCTTTAATGCCAAATTTTCTTATCGGATACCGATATGGTGGCCGATATATTGTGCATCCCTAGTTTTAAGTAGAGATGCACAAATATGACAATTTTGGTCGATACCGATAACCGAAATTCTTTATTTGAAAGCCGATAACCGATAAATTTGCCGATAAATCTAAATCAAAATTTTTACATAATTTTTGAGAGCCTGATTACAAAAACAAAAGTCTCACCATTAAATCCATGTCCCAAATCAACATATATTGGCCGATACCTATAACCGATAATTAGTTATATTTGAAAGCTGATAACCGATATATTGGCAGATAAATCTAAATCCAAAATCTAAATGATTTTATATTTAAAAATCAACATATATCACCCAGTGCCGATAACCGATAATCATTTATGTTTGAAAGCCGATAACCGATATATTGGCCAATAAATCTAACTAAAAAAAATTTATATATTTTTTGAGAGCCTGATTACAAAAATAAACGTCTCACCATTAAAAGCCATGTCCCAAGCACACAATTATAATGTTCTTATTATAATATTATGTAGCCAATATGACAGACTTGCGCTGTACATTGCACTGTATTTTCCTTTTAGAAGCGATTTCAATCATATTTCAAGCAATTCAAAACCATCATGGTGAACATGTCAAGTGTCTCAGCTGAAGGAAATAATCCATTACTTATTGGCTTTAATATAATCGACCA
Source organism: Culter alburnus (assembly GCA_028476615.1). Taxonomy (NCBI): domain Eukaryota; kingdom Metazoa; phylum Chordata; class Actinopteri; order Cypriniformes; family Xenocyprididae; genus Culter; species Culter alburnus. Next base: position 206,976 of record JAOTNS010003476.1, on the reverse strand, counting down.
AGTTTTCTTATTGGACCGATAACGATAACATTAAAAATCAACATATATCGTCGATACCAAGATGGTGGCCGATATATCGTGCATCCCTAGTTTCAAAGCAAAACTAACTATATTTCCCATTATTCTCTATGGAAGCATGAGAACACTAAAACACAAGGCATCGATTACACACCTAATGCATCTATTTTTTGTACTATAAAAGCTTCCTATCTTAATTGGGAAGTGAAAAAGGACAGAAAGAAATATGAAGATGCCCAGCAAGTCCACTTTATTCTGACCAACATCACTTAAATGCTCATCACATCATTACGATAACAACCTCTGAGCTCATAAGAAAGAAATAAGCTTGTTCAATATCAGAATCCTCCATCTTTGCATTGTCGAACACACAAAGAGTCAACCTGTCAGTTAAAAAGAGCCAAACTAGTAGGATAACAGCTTTATTTGCTTTCTAGTTTCCCCTTTCCTGAAACTGAGTGCTTTGGGCAAAGTAGTAGTTTGGAATGTAACATTCAGGCTAAACTTCAAATGATGTGATATTTCGCAACGTAGCCATCCAGATCTCTGTAACAAACCGAATTCCACAAGAATGAATCGCTAGGCTTTTATTTGACTGGTAATGCTAGTAATCAAGCTCTCGGTGACATGCTTAAGCAACCATTTTAACTGAAGTATGTGGCGTGTGAAGAAAACTACAGTCTAATACTGTACAGCACAGACCCTGCAGCAGAGAGCACAGCTTACGCCCTCCACCACAAACTACATCAAAGAGCATTGTGGGTGGAGCGCTAACTTTCAATACATGGTGCAAATCTGTAGGCTTACTGTCAATCTGACTTCTCAAAGCTGCTCGGGAAAACGTAGTGTTTATTGCCAGTTAGACCATACTGATCTGATTTAAAGGATTAGTTCACTTCAGAATTAAAATATACTGATAATTTACTCACCCCCATGTCATCCAATATGTTTATGTCTTTCTTTCTTCAGTTGAAAAGAAATTGAAGAAAACATTCCAGGATTTTTCTCCAGTGGATTCACTGGTTCAACGGGTTGAAGGTCCAAATGTCAGTTTCAGTGCAGCTTCAAAGAGCTCTACATGATCCAACGAGGATAAGAGTCTTATCTAGTGAAATGATCAGTCATTTTCTAAAAAAAAAAAATAAAAAATTATATACTTTATAACCATAAATGGTCATCTTGCACTGCTCTGCGATGCGCCACGCATTGCGTAATCACGTTGGAAAGATCACAGCGCAGTAGGGCTAAAAACTCATTTTCTCCTCAAACTTCAAAATCGTCTGACATTGTTGTTTACCTTTTTTGTAAAGGTGGTTTGACTTAGTCTTTGCACTTTCCAACATGATTACGCATGCGTGGAGCATCATAGAGCAGTGCAAGATGAGCATTTGTGGTTAAAAAGTATATCATTTTTATTTATTTTTTAGAAAATGGTCGATGGTTTCTCTAGATAAGACTCTTATTCCTCGTCTGGGATCATGTAGAGCTCTTTGAAGCTGCATTGAAACTGACATTTGGACCTTCAACCCGTTGAACCCCAGTGAAGTCCACTATATGGAGAAAAATCCTGAATGTTTTCCTTAAAACCTTCATTTCTTTTCGACTGAAGAAATGTCTTGGATGACATGGAGGTGAGTAAATTATCAGGAAATTTTATTCTGAAGTGAGCTAATGCAAAATTAAAAATAATAAACATAATATTAGATTTGAGAAACTTGCATAATATGCAGAATTTCTGGGAAATTATTTGCATCACATGAGCTTGCTACTTATGAAATACTGCATTATATTTAAAAAACAAACACTACGTTATTTCACAATCGTTTCAAATGCGTAGAGCAAAGCATCTTAAAAATAAACTTATTTTGCATTTTTAATCCAATATTGAGTAAAAAAGGACTTTACTTTTGGAAGTCTCATTAAATAATATGTGCTTTAGTGGTGTATCAAGTCAAACACGTTGCATTGTGGGATACAGTAGAATATGCTACGTGTTATATAGTGCAGGAATATTTTAATTTTAGGAACAAAGTGAGAAAAATGAAGGGCAGAAATCTTGGTATCTTCCTCCAAAACATCTCAGACTAGAGGTGAAAAAGTGGCATCACTACTAAACACACGTCACGCGTCTAATGAAGCATCATAAAGCCATCACAGAGACACACTGACCTCAAATCCACAGCCTTTAAACGCTCTCTTCCACATGGCACTCCTGACGGCCCCAAAAGCAACAGCCTCATGCAAGATTTAAGTTGCACATCTTAAATTTTGCACTTCTGTGTATGAATGACAGAAATGTTAACGCAGGCATAAGGCTTTTCTTTCCACTGGCTCAGTGAGCTGGAACACACACACACACGCACTCTATTTTTCATTCTTTCTCTCACACACACGCACACACACCCCCTTTCTGGGTTAATAAGGCTGATGGAAATCTGCGTCTCCCCTGATGCGAGATCAATAAACAAATCAGTTTATTCTGTCCCGTTATATCATTACGCCACTACGACACCGTCTTCTTTTATCTGATCAATACACCTCTGGGACTCGCATATGGTTCTGCCATTAACATCTACAATGCTAGAATTTCAAAAACCTCAAGTATTTCCGAGAACGAGAACAGACTCGAAGTATAATAATGGAAAATGACATCACTCGGGTCGCTTTGAGATTTAACTGTCAAGTTATTACGGCAACCGAAAGCAGTGACATATACCACGCTGACCTCTGATCTTTGCAGCCGCCTCTGTTGTTTTATTACACATCAAAAGACGCACATCACATGACCCACTGTATCTGTTGTTAATTCCGATTGATCTTTAACAGCCGAGTATATTGCAAGCAAAAGGCACCAGCATTAAATAACCGATCGGCAGCCTAATAAAGTCGTAACACACGGCTGTTGAACTTGAACCCGGTGACCTTTCGGCAACACTGTGATCAATACGAGGATGCAACACTCGTGTCACGTTTGCATCCGCAACCCTGTTCCCAGAGCTATAATGCCATGCTGGTTTCCACAGCAATCTGTTTCGAGGACCCGCAGTGTGCATCAATTGTTGATGAAAACACACACACTTTCCCCCCCAAGATCACTGCTGCATGCAACATCCTACATGCACACAAAAGAGGAGGGTATGTAAATATAGAGCAACGTGGCCAACTGCCAACATTTATGAGAAATACATCGCTTTACTGCGTCCCCTCCCCCTGCATATGACAGAAAGGAAAACAAATTCCTGTCCTGAATTCGGTCTCGGCTCGTTCGTCACGGTGAGCCCTACCTATCGGGGCTAATCCGGGTCTGCTGAAAGCAACCCCCCCGGCCCTGCCTGCGTCGCAAGATTGCATCTTTTATTTATCGCTGCTTGGCTTTATTTTTGCAGAGCATTCCATACTGGGATGCAATCAGCCAAGAAACCCTCCCCGTGCACGGAGGCTTGTCATTTCCCATCGCCGGAGCTCGGAATGAGGCGCACACAAAGGGGAAAAAAGCGAATCAAAAGCAGAGAGCTCCACGTAGCCTGTTGGAAAAAGGGCAAGAGCCCTTGATCTTCCGAGACAGCCAGTCCGTTTTTAAAGAGGCACCCGGGCAGGGAAGACACACAGGATTGCTGAGAGCAGAAACCCATTTTGGCTGAAGGGTGAGGGCATAAAGCCCAGCTGAGGCACCGCCGGGCGACGGACGTGGAGGAGGGGGGGAATAGTCATGCAGAAAATTACGCTTGCTGATTGCATTACGATTCAAATTAAGCAAAGGCACTAATGTGATTAAAATCTTGAATTGTTTCCAAAGGGTGGAGAGCCAGGGAGTTCAAAAACAAAGTTGCACATATAGTGCTGAATCAATTTCGCGACGCACGCTGACGTCACAAGGGTCAGCTGGAACGTATGCATATCATTAGGGGCCGTTTAAAAAAAGAGGCACTGCGTCTTTAAATCGCCATTCCTCCCACCCCTTTCCCAAATCTTTTCCATTTAACAAGCAGTGAAAGAAAATAAAAAGAAGCTTTTGTTTCCCTTGCTTTTCGGAGGGTGACAGAAAGCTGAAAAGACACAAGCGAACATGAAAATGGGAACAAAGTGCCAATTTCAATAGGCTGTTTGATATGCGCACCCACTAAACACAGCGTTTCGATGCTAAAATTGAGGCTGGTTATTCTTAGCGATAAAAAAATAATCGCTTTTTTTTATGTTGACATGACAGCTCTACATCCAGCAGTTGGCCGACTTACTACGCCAATAACCCCCCCTCACGCTTTCACTTCAGAAAAATAAACACACCAGACAAGCTTCGTACGATTTGACATTTCAACCGCCGTGCGTACAAATACACGATTAATACGCGATTACACCGACTAAAGTTGAACCACAACACAAGATAGACGCGACAGAATAACGAAAAAGCAAAGAAAAATGCGTTTTAAGCGCTGAATGGATCGAGCGACATCGAGCTCCACTTCCGCGCTGTTTATCTCGCGCAGATACAAAAGCGCTACAATGTATCCAGAACGTTCATTTGCCACAATGTATCGATAAGCTCGGCTATCAAAGTGCGAAATACGAAACGACATCCCGGAACCCTGTCGGGAGATTTAAACCCGTTGTATTCCTCCCTTTGTTCGGTGTAAATTCAATAGTCCCTTTCATTCGGCTCGTGTTCCTCTTTTAAACGACATTCGAACGTTTTTCTCTCGACTCTTTCTGCGTGATGGTGACTAGATTAAAATATTTTCCAAGCCGCGGGTTCACATCCGACACTCACCGACTTGTAATACGTTGTCCACACAGCCGCTCTCCAGCAATGCGATGCCGCGTCGGAACGGTAACCGCGTCTCGTCCACGCTCTCCCCGCTGGACGCGCTCTCCTCTCCGCCCGTGTTGAACGAGGAATACATGCAGATCTCCCGTTCGCTCCTGGGGAAAGACCAGTACACGATCCGCCGCTGTACGGGCTCCGGGATGCGCTCGAAACGCTCCTCCACCCGTTGGAACGGCCACTTCTCCGCTACTTTACGCGCTGCAATGTCCAGAAGCGATTCGGGGCTCTGGGTTTTGCTGGATCCCCCTTGGCCAGAACCCGAACCGCCGCATACTGTTCCACCGGCTCGCTGCCCCTGTCTACATGTCGTACTATACCCGGGTCGGCAGCAGAGCCGTTTAGCTGGGGGCTGCTGAACGCGCTCCGCCATGATCGCACTGCTTTAACGGCAAGGGCGGAAGTCGCCGTACTATATAAACGGGATAAGGAAAGGAAAAGGTTGCGACGCGCATCGATTGTTCGCCGTGTAAGGACAGCCCGGACTTATTTGGTCAAAAGGGCGGGGCTTCGGAGCCTTTGTGTAGACAAAATAAGAAAGAGGCGTGGCCTGCGCGTCTGGTGCCGTGCTAAAAAAGGAATGGGAGGCGGAATTCTCGCACGTCGGCGAATCCTTGCTGGAGTCATAATGAGTGTCATAAGTTCACAACGGGAAGAAGCACGAGAGGTTGGAAAAGCTCGTGGTTTTGTCGCTGTCCACAAACTAATGACGGAAATATCATAGGGATTAGAGGACATTCTAAATTAATAAGGATAAGAGATTAAAAACAGCATTTCTGTAATACTGCAGATGTTGAACAGGTAACAAGGGTATAATATAATGAAGGATGCGTGACATACCCGTTTATGTAAACTTGGTAACATTTGGGTGATTGGGACTGATAATGATTTAGGCTAGTGTAAATATGTTTATGACACAATTTAGTTTGTATACTTTGATATAATTTCATATGCAAGATTTCATGATTATTAAGAGTCCATGTTTATCTCTGTTCAACATTATTTCTCAATGTTTATAAATGCATCCACAATGCATGTAATTGAGCTAAAAGAAGTCCAAAAGTCTTTTAAAAGTGTAAACAAGTACGAAAAAAAAGGTTCAGGTCCAGAAAATTATGTAAAACAGATTGCTGTGGAAAAAACCCAAAATGTTTTTTGTTTTTTTACCATTTGGATGAAAGGTTGGGTGGCCCCATCACCAATAAACATTTAACATGCACAAACCTTTGATGGAAACATGAATATGATATATTACTGCAACAAAATCTGTAAAAATAAAAATAAAGTTTTAATTATTGATTAGGGGTTGCACAAAAAGGTTGGGAACGAGCATACAATAGTTGCGTCCTAAATTACGCACTTATACACTATGTACTTATGCACTATGTATGCAACAAAATGTTGCCAACTATGACTCCCATTATTACACTTCTTTTTTCATTACAAGTTGCTCCAAGAACACATTAATATGCAAATTAGATGCATTGCATTGAATGGGAAAACCCATGTATGGTCTGTGTGAACACACTACTCGCACTATTTATATTAAAAAACGTCATAATGCATAAGTAAATGCAAATTGGGATGCACCTAATGGTTCTCTATTGCAAGGTTAATTATTTTCTTAATTAGCTAAGCCTTTAAGCACTGTCCTAAACATCCAAAATCATGCTGTCCTATGGGACAAAAAAAACAACCTAATTCTGAAAATAGAAACATGAAATTAACACATTTTTACTGATTTTGTTGCAGTAGTGCATCATATTTATGTTTGTGTAAAATAGTAGTTATGACAATTTTATGACCTTATTATGAAAACTACACTCTAAAAAATACAACCCAAGTTGGGTTGGAAAAGGACTAACTCAGCGGTTGGGTTAAATGTTTGCCAAACATGCTGGGTAGTTTTATTTAACCCAACTATTGTTTAAAAATTACTTTAAATAAACTCAAAATAGGTTGGAAATTAAAAATCAGACACATAATTACTAGAGGCAACAATACTAATCAAAAGGTGAACATTTATTAATAAGCAATTTAATAAATGTTTATTGTTTAATTATTATTCATTAAACTTATGAATAAATGTTAATTTACAACATATTTTGGGTTAATTTTAAGCAAGCAATACAGTCGTTTTAAAACAATAGTTAAGTTAAATAAAACTACCCAGCAGGTTGGGCAAACATTTAACCCAACCGCTGGGTTAAAACAACCCAATCGGTGGGTTTGTCCATTTTCAACCCAGCATTTTTTAGAGTGTAGCAAAAGCTTATGTCATTTTCTCACTTCATGCATTTCAGGGTCAACTTCCTGTTTGATGCCTGCCCCCCCACCTACATGATGTCACACCAATGAGGTATATATATATATATATATATATATATATATATTTTTTTTTTTTTTTTTTTTTTTTTTTTTTTTCCCCAGAAAAATATTTGGTTTTATTTCCAACTTTAAAAAATAAAATCTCTCAAAACTTCTGTACACCATTTCAAAAACCCCTGACTTAAAGGGGATGTATAGGAAAGGGTGAATTCAGGTTGATTGGGACACATTTTGCCATTGAGATGACTGGGAAAAACTGTCCCAATCAACCTGAATTCACCCCTACTTGATGTTCCCCAAAACTTTAGACATTAATAGATTTTTATTCTAAACAACGATCCCAAATTCTGATCCAAAACTATTTAGTTGACCTTTATATATTTGGTATTGGATCAAAAGGAAAATAAGTGGAATTGCTCATCATCCCTTTTATAAATATTTCTTTCCTTGTTCAAATGTTATCTTTTATGCTGCTTTGCTAAACGCTTCACAGCTAGATAAATGAGATCTATTCATCTTAAATGTGCAGTGTAAAGGGAAAAGGTTTGCTCCCAATTTAAACGGATCAAACACTCAGAGAATTATCCTCCACACATCCTGAAGGTAAATCCATGCAAACTTTATGCCACATTTTAGGAGTCGATCCGTGTCTTTGATATTTTGCCTGTTTTAACTCTTATCTTTGCTGCAGTCGTGTGGATACACGTTCATATTAACTCCAGTCCGTGAGGGGTAAAGTCTTTTTCATTTTCATTCCAGGTGATTCCTTGTTCTGCGTCTGATCCAGTGACAGATCCGAAGACCACAGCAGGTGTCTGTGATAAAACTACAAAAGGAGAACTTACCACCTAACGAGAAAGAGCGCTAATTTAATTTCATGCAAGAGTCTCACCGGTGATATTAAAAAGTGTGGCCTCGGGGTAAGTTTAATTGATTGAGAAATGTGATGTAACTAATTGCAACTCATTGGCGGGATGTTGTAATCTCCAGCCGATCAATGCAATGCATTTCAGATTAGCGTCCGCACAATTTGAGCTTCCCTCATCTGTCATTTCAGATTTTTTAATGGACACATGCAGCGTGGCATACGGGTGCCGTAGCGTTTAGTAGACCGTGTTTTTGATGAAAGCAAGTTGAATATTTCTGGAAATGAACTTGACACTGGTTGCTTAAACTATTAAAAGTTTGTTTACATGATATTGTCAAAACGGTTTGAAAGCACATGCTCTGCAAATCAGGAACTTGAAAGTAAACACGGTCTTAGAAAAAAAAGTTTCAAAGGGGTTCTTAAACTCTAGGGTTCTTGATTCAATTCTAAAGTCCCCCTGTGGTGAAAATCAAGATTTTAATGTTGTTTATATGTCTATGTGGTGTTTTTAATATGCTTTAAGACAAACCACATGCAAAGTCAACACCATTTCTAAGTATTTTAATCTTAAAATTGCAGTGAACTACTGACATCACAAACTACCTTGCCACACTACCAATCACTAGCTGGTGCGAGTGATTGGAGGCGGGGCTAATTTGCATATTCATAGAACAGCGTATACTAAATGAGGCAAGGGTATCGAGTTACAGTCAAGCTATTTTAAGACATGAAGACATTTTTTTTCAAGGAAAAAACTTTTAATATGTCATTTTGGTGAATGAAAGTTTTATTTTAATGGATAAAATGATTGACTACAGGGGGACTTTAAAGAAATCTTCATGCAAAAAAAGGTTCTATATAAGGAGAAATGTCTTAAAGTCCCCATGAAATCAAAATTGAATTGTTTTGGTATGGCTTATGCCTTACTGTAATATCTATAAGGTAGTGTGCTCCAAAAACAATGACAAAATTCGCATTTAGAAGATATAAGTAGTATTGGGGAAAGTTACTTTTAAAAGTAATGCATTACAATATTGCGTTACTTAGTTACTTTTTATGAAAAGTAATGCGTTATATTACTTTTGCATTACTTTTTTTTCACCTGGGCTGGGCTTGTTTGTTTGTTTTTTAATAACAACAAAAAAGTTCTGTTTTTGGCAAATGTAAAGACCCTTTCACACCAAAAGTGAAATGAATAAGCTTCGCGCTGAAGGAAATGTAATGTTTATCTAAAGTCATTTTTGCTCATTAGTATGGTTGAATTAGATCATTGAAGGTCAGCGGCAAAGACATTGGTTAATAAAGTGAGATTAAATACATAAAGTACATTTGTTTAATTTAATGTATTTAATTATTGCAGATTTGTGTAATATTCTAAGATTGCATTGTGCAATATTCTGTTTTTATTCATTTTGAGGGATACTGAATTTGTGCAAGTGAGATGAGTATATTAGAGATGTAAATAAGAGATGAGTAAATTAGCTAAGCTATTCAAACAGTGCTTTCCATTGAGGCGAATGAAGTCTGGTTTCACGTTAGTGTCACGCAGAGAGATGATAGCACAGAGCGGATCATATGAGCGAGTCGGCGCTGACCAGAAGACGTATCGGACCCATCTGAGTTCTACACAGAATGTTATATTTTAAAGACAAAACGCTATTGGCTGTTTTTAAAAAGGGGAGGAGCTGTTCGATATGTCCCGCCCTGTCTTCCTGTTTCAGTCTAAATTACGTCAACACATTAAATAATGCTGTGCATTTCAAGGCACTTCAGTGGGCCTTTAATGTAGAATTCACAAACCCTTGTTATTAGCGACACCGGTGGTTGTTAAGTGAACTGCAGCCAGCAACTTACTGCTTGTGCACATGTAACATACAAGAGACTGAACATGATTCAAGGCCCCGCTATACTCACTGCGAAGTTCATGCTAGTCGATGAGTTGAATCAACTCCACAGCAACTACATAAATTTATCCACTAACCATTCAGAAACGTCCTAAAAGTTGTAACTTCTTCCTGAGTCTCTCCATCAGTGTCGACTCCGGTTTGAACAATGTAAGGCTGAACACTTTCCTCATTTTGGCTGCGTGAGATTCTCCAGCTTTGTTGTTGTTGAGCTATTAAAGCTCCACCCTCTTCTGGAAAGGGGGCGGGAGCAGCAGCTCATTTGCATTTAAAGGGACACACACAAAAATGGCTGTTTTTGCTCACACCCAAATAGGGGCAAATTTGACAAGCTATAATAAATGATCTGTGGGGGATTTTGAGCTGAAACTTCACAGACACATTCTGGAGACACCAGAGACTTATATTACATCTTGTAAAAATATATAATCAGATATAAAATCTTTAGTTTGTCCATATAAAATCACTGTAAGCTGTCTAAGCAAGCAATGTGACATTCAGGTGTTGCTTTCCTCTTGAAAAGTTCAGGTTGCTCTGTCATAGAGGACAAACTTTTATTCATGCATATGGAATTCTATCCTGGATAACTGCCCTCCTAATTAGGATAATTGATCAAAGGATCCGTACAGACTTGGCCAAAACAAATCTGTTTGATCTGACAACATTTTGGCATCATGTAAATGACAGCTGGCAAAACAGAGAGTCGAGGGATTTGGACCGGCCCGAGTCCCCTGTACTCTGATCTTTCCCATGTTTTTAATTATACAGACACACATATATTCATCAGAGCAAGACTATTTTGCTGGTATTAAACTCTAACACTTTTTGTTTCCCCGTTAAAGTGTGTCGATGGATTTACGACGGCATCGCCCCTTGTTTCATGTCAATTTCAGCATGACAGGCGAAATGTCACATGTGTAAGCAAAACTATTTCAGGGATAAAACAGCATTTGTTCATTTGGCAAAACTTTTATCCAAAGAGAAGTTCAAGTGATTAAAAGAATAGTAACTATTATTATTTTCTCACCCTCATGTCGTTCCAAGCCTTTATGCCTTGCTTTTTTCTCTGTGAATATTTGTGTGTTTATGTTTCTCTTTTTCATATATTGTTCGCATGTGCTCGAAGTCAAATGATAGCTTTGTTCTTTTTCAAACTTGGTGTGTCATATTTAGTTAGAAGTCTCACTGACATTAAACCTGGCACGCCTTCATGGGCCACATATGATTATAATATAATATAGTGTAATATTGATTTAAAGTTGCAATGATTAAACATAATCATTAAACTGCGAACAGTGATTGTAATTAAATCGCATAAATTATTACTTTGTTAGCTAACTGCATGACTATATGTACATTTCTGAAAACACATACATTGGACAGTCACCTCCGATACCAGATTCTCTAAATTGTAATGTTGACATGTATTCTCTGTAAAGCTGCTTCGAAACGATACGTATCGTGAAAAGTGCTATACAAATAAATGTGAATTGAATAATGCAAAACAAAGTTGCAAAAATTACCTGTTCTACCTGTTACCTTATTTTATACGTTTTTGTTTTATTTTTATTAATATTTTAAATTAGTTTTTATTTTTAGATTTCATGTTCATTTTAGTTAAATTTTTTAGTAATTTTACTAAACTTTTGTCATTTTATTAGGTTTTGTTGTTGCTATTTTGGTTAAATTTATTTATATTTCATTTTTGTTTTCAGTTAATAATTTTAGTTTCAACTTAAACTAATTTCAGTTTAATTGCCATGGAAAATTTTTTAAACCTGCTTGTTTTTAAACTTTATTTGTTAACAGAGACTGAGAGTATTGAAAACAGCTGGGTTAAATAAACCAATTAGCCTTTCACCGAGCCCCGCCCCCCTTAGTTACTGTTGCTTTGTCCGACAAGCCGTGGCGCTGTCACTCCACACGCAGTGAAAAATACATCGCGGAACAAAGAGGATACTGACCACACATCGACAGACAAGACAGAGCAGGTTACTTATGATATTAAACAAAGTCCCAGCTTTCAAACCGTGTAGTTATTAAAGAAATTCAAACAATAAAAACCGTTCTGTTGCTCTTTAATGTGTCGTGACCATGGTCGTGACAGATTGCTGTAGATCCTCAGCTCAACCGCTCGTAAAAACCGATCATCTCTTCCTATTAGTCCATGAACATGAGAATGAATGTTGTTTCAAACGCGGAAAGACGTCAGTACACACCATTTTTCAAGTTTAACTCCACCGAGGTTAATCTTTTAACTACTGGCTGCTTTGTCGGACAAAATGGCGGATGCGGCGTTCTGATTGGTTAGATCGCTTGTCAATCAAACTCCCGGCGAAAGGTCAATTCAATGGATTAAAACAACCCAGTTCTCTGGGTTAAAACAACACAATTCATTTGGTTAAAACAACCAATTCGCTGGTTTAAAACAACCCAACAGCTGGGTTAAAATAACCAATTCACTGGGTAAAACAACCCAATCGCTGGGTTAAACAACCAATTTGGGCTGGGAAACAAAGCTGGGTTAAAACAACCCAACGGTTAAAACAACCAATTCAATTTGGGTTAAAACAACCCATTTGCTGGGTTAAAACAACCCAACAGCTTGGTTAAAATAACCAATTCACTTGGGTAAAACAACCCAATCGCTGGGTTAAAACAATCCAATTTGCTGGGTTCAATGGGTTGGTTAAAACCCAAGCTGGGTTCTGGGTTAAAACAACCAATTCGCTGGGTAAAACAACCAACAGCTGGGTGGTTAAAACAAACCAATCGCTGGTTAAAAACAACCAATTTGGGTTAAAACAACCCAACGCTGGGTTAAAACAACATTTGGGTTAAAACAACCCAACAAGCTGGGTTAAAACACAATTTGCTGGGTTAAAACAACCCAACAGCTTGGTTAAAATAACCAATTCACTTGGGTAAAAAACCCAAAAAACAATCAATTTTGGGTTAAAACAACCAATTCAATGGGTTAAAACAACCCAACAGCTGGGTTAAAACAACCAATTCATGGGTTAAAAAACCAAATGGGTTAAAACTTGGGTTAAAAACAACACCAAATGGGTTAAAACAACCAACTGGGTTAAAACAACCCAACAGCTGGGTTAAAACAACCCAATTTGCTGGGTTAAAACAACCCAATTTGCTGGGTTAAAACAACCCAACAGCTTGGTTAAAATAACCAATTCACTTGGGTAAAACAACCCAATCGCTGGGTTAAAACAATCCAATTTGCTGGGTTAAAACAACCAATTCAATGGGTTGGGTTGGGTTAAAACAACCAATGCTGGTTTAAAAAAAAACCCAACAGCTGGGTTAAAATAACCAATTCACTGGGTAAAAACCCCAAGGGTTAAAACAACCAATTCAATGGGTTGGTTAAAACAAATTTGCTGGGTTAAAAACACCCAACAGCTGGGTTAAAACAATCCAATTCTGGGTTAAAACAACCAAACAGCTGGGTTAAAACAACCCATTTTGCTGGGTTAAAACAACCCAACAGCTTGGTTAAAATAACCAATTCACTTGGGTAAAACAACCCAATCGCTGGGTTAAAACAATCCAATTGCTGGGTTAAAACAACCAATTCAATGGGTTAAAAACCAACTGGTTAAAACAAACAATTTGCGGGTTAAAACAAACCAACAGCTTGGTTAAAATAACCAATTCACTTGGGTAACAACCCAATCGCTGGGTTAAAACAATCCAATTTGCTGGGCAATGGGTTAAAACAACCAATTGCTGGGTTAAACAACCCAACAGCTGGGTTAAACAACCAATTCGCTGGGTTAAAACAACCGCTGGGTTAAAACAACCCAATTGCTGGGTTGCTTGGTTAAAATAACCAATTCACTTGGGTAAAACAACCCAATCGCTGGGTTAAAACAATCCAATTTGCTGGGTTAAAACAACCAATTCAATGGGTTAAAAACAACCAACGCTGGGTTAAAACAATTCACTGGGGTTAAAACAACCAACTGGGTTAAAACAACCCAATTGCGGGTTAAAACAACCACAATTCATGGTTAAAACAACCAATTCGCTGGGTTAAAACAACCCAACAGCTGGGTTTAAAACAACCCTGGGTTAAAACAACCCATTTGCTGGGTTAAAACAACCCAACAGCTTGGTTAAAATAACCAATTCTGGGTAAAAAACCCAACGGGCAACTGGGTTAAAACAACCAATTGGGTTAAAACAACCAAAAAACACAATGGGTTAAAACAAAATTCGCTGGTTAAAACAACCCAACGGGGTTAAAAAACCAATTCTTGGGTAAAACAACCCAATCGCTGGGTTTTTGGGCAGGGGTTAAAACACACAAAAACAACCAACACTGGGTTAAAAACAACCCAATTTGCTGGGTTAAAACAACCCAACAGCTTGGTTAAAAAACCAATTCACTTGGGTAAAACAAACCCAAGGGTTAAAACAATCCAATTTCTGGGTTAAAAAACCAACAAAAAACCAACACTTGGGTAAACAACCCAACGCTGGGTTAAAAACAACACCAATTGGGTTAAAACAACCCAATTGGGTTAAACAACCCTGGGTTAAAACAACCAACAGCTGGGTTAAAACAATCCAATTCGCTGGGTTAAAACAACCAACTGGGTTAAAACCAACCAATTTGCTGGGTTAAAACAACCCAACAGCTTGGTTAAAATAACCAATTCACTTGGGTAAAACAAATCGCTGGGTTAAAACAATCCAATTGCTGGGTTAAAAAACCAATTCAATGGGTTAAAACAACCAACAGCTGGGTTAAACAATCCAATCACTGGGTTAAAAACAAACCAACGGGTTAAAACAACCCAATTTGCTGGGTTAAAACAACAATTTTGGTTAAAACAACCAAAAACAACCAACAGCTGGGTTAAAACAATCCAATTTGCTGGGTTAAAACAACCCAACAGCTGGGTTAAAACAACACAATTCACTTGGTTAAAACAACCCAATCACTGGGTTACAACAACCAATTCGCTGGGTTAAAACAACCAATCACTGGTTAACAACCCAAAAAACAACCAAGCTGGGTTAAAACAACCAGTTCGTTGATTTGTCCATTTTCAACCCAGCTTGTTGTTTTTAACCCAGCATTTTTAGAGTGTACTGTAAGTATTGCTTGAGTCTATTGGTCAGACCTGCTCTCAAAAACAAGAGAAGGGGACAAAAAAACAAGCCAATTTCCTGCAACAGAATGCAAGCCGAAGCTTCTGAACATTGTGGGTATACCAGTAACATTCTGCATTGTTCCCAAATACCTGTGTGAATCTCATTAGCATCCAGTAACCCCTCCTGGTGCCGAGCAATCGGACCAGCGCTGTCATATCTCTGTGCACTCGCATCACGCTGGGGAGAAAATGTATGGGCCTCATTTTGAATATCTTTATTATTGTTCCATCTTGCCCTGCAGACAGGAATATGGAGCAGTTATAATGACAGAAGCTATTCTCCCTGCGTGTGCCACTGTGAGGGGGCAAGAGAGGGCATTCATTTATACTCTTAGTCACACACACATGCACATTTCATACATTTGTCTTTGCTTTTGCAATAACTTAATAATGCACATAATAATTCAGCTTTTAAAGTGAACCTATTATTCTTTTTTTTTAAAGTCTTGATGTTGTTTTTGGGCTCTACTAGAACAGGTTTTCATGCTTGAATGTTGATTATTCTCCTCATATTCTCCATTGTTGCAGCTTTATATATAGAAAAACGGTGCACTCGCATTATTATGAATGGGAGAAAGTGCAGTGCGCAAAACGGCGGAATAAGAGCCAATCGCCGATTGCGTCACTGCAGTGGCCGTTAAAGCTCCGGTTCCTATAGAAACAGTCAGACGCGTGCTTCCTATAGAGACTGAATGCCGTTTTTGTTATGATTCGAGCGTTTAGAAACAGTTGTTATCAGATTTTATTGGTGATTTCAAATATGAAATTTAATCCAAAGCTTGGCAAACAGCTTTGAAGAATTTGATGTTTCCCCATTTGAAGAGATAGGAGCTGCACTTGCATGCCTGAGAGATGTTTCAATGATGGCCGCCAAGTGAACTGACTTGTCTTAAAGGGATAGTTCACCCAAAAATGCAAATTTTTGTCCTTTTACAGTCCCTTTCATTGCATTGCATTTACTGCTTTTGTGCTCCAAAGAAGAAAGAAACAGGTTTGAACATGAAATACTGAACAATGTCTTTACGTTTAATATTATTTTGGCTGTTTTATATTGAAATAATTTGTTTTAGTTCTCGTAATCAAATAAGTATCTAAAATATGTTGATATATATATATAAAAAATAATTCCTTTGTGCATCCATGCTTCCAAAAGCAGCAATAATTTCATCTGTTTTTACACGAGATTCCAGAGCAAACGGCATTTCACAATGTACGTTTTCCATTCAGCCTTTTTCCCTTTCTGTACAGAAAGCTATTTCTATCTAGCGCCATTGTCCTAATTGTTACACGCCAATGAATAGTTCTTTTTATCATGCTTCTTTTCCATTCTTAAGCTGGCTTTTTACATGGCCTGCTCCATCCCTGCACATGTACCAAAAAAATCTATTTAGCCCGAGTCATTTCTTTCCCTTGCTGGAGACTGCCACGGCGAGAGATAACTAACGACACTTCTGCCAGCACCTAGGGATTCTTTTATGCCAGGCTCATTTGCATTCTGATTAGTATGCATGAAATTTCTCACTGAACTTTAATACCCTAACTGCTGCATAATACACTTTAATGAGCATAAAAGTGAGCTTGACAATTAAAACTCACATTAATCACTAAATGCTACACTCATGGAGGGAGGGAGGGTGTTGTTGGGGGTGTTGGGGAAGGGTTGTGGGTTCTGACGGCCGGGCGACGGTGCGAAGGGGGGTGGAGAGAGGTGGAGAACCAGTGATTCAATGAACAACCAGCAATCGCTGCATCTCCACAGGCCGAGGAGGAATTGAGTGCAACAGTCGGGGTCCCGGTGTTCAGACGATCTGTGCTACCAGCATCATATTCATGATTTATTAATGTCCATACCTACCCCAAACCCTAAACATACCCTTAAAACAATGCAAATATAGTGTTGGTTGCAAAACCTGATGAGGTAGCATTAATCGTCAAGACACCGGAAGTAAAAACTTCCAGACGTAGCATAAGCATTTTGAATTGCGAGAGGTGTTACACTTTCTTCCTTAGTTTGGTGGTCTGATGGAAGCTAGATATTTTACTTTATGTGTTAAATCTGGATATTTTTCTTACACAAATGCATCACTTTGCTTCAGAAGGACTCTTTTAACCCCCAGAGCCGTGTGGAGTACGTTCATAATGGATGGAGGAACTTTCTTGAGCTTCATTCTCATTGGTCCCGTTCACTGTCATTATAAAGCTCGGATGCATCAAGATATTTATTAATATAACTCTGATTGTGTTCATCAGAAAGAAGAAAGTCATATACACTTGACTTGAGAATGAGTAAAACTTGAGTCACTTTCATTTGAAAGTGAACTAATCCTTGAACTGGGGAATTTGTGGAGAGAAACTACATTACCCATGATTCTGTGCAGAAAATTCTGCCAATCAGAGAGTTTAAACAAGTAAAATGAGGCAAAAGAGCTCTTTAGCTCCACGTACTCCCATGAAGCACTCCGAATGATTTAATTGAGTCGGTCTCCATATGCTCTCAAAATACTTAAAAAAAAATAATAATAATAATATAATATATATATATATATATATATATATATATTATATATATTCATACATATTTTGCAAAATTTAAATTTAAGAACTAAAAATGCTGGGTTAAAAACAACCCAAGTTGGGTTGAAAATGGACAAACCCAGCGTTGGGTTAAATGTTTGCCCACCATTCATTTTAATCCAGCCATACAGTAATTTTTAAACAATAGTTGAGTTGAATAAAACTACCCAGCAGGCTGGTCAAAACAACTCAATTGCTGGGTTTGTCCATTTTCAACCCAACTTGGGTTGTTTTTAACGCAGCATTTTTAGAGTGTAGTTGTTATATATGTAATCAACACATAATGTTTAAATTCTATTTAGACACTTGTTAACATCCCCCTTTTTCAAGTCTATTCACAAGAAGGTAGTACCAATGCATTTTATTTCATGGAATAAAACATTAAAATATCTTGAGCTTCAGTAAACCACAGGTTTTATTGTAGGCACTTAACCAAAAACCCATTGACTTTTTATCATGAACCAGGAGTGCTAAAATGCAACTTGTTTCCAGGTTTTGGCTTGCAAACACTCTATATAAAACTACGGACTAATTTTTATTGATTGGAAGTAGAAAATTCCATTTTTTTAAAAATTCCATTTCCATTGTATCAACGACTCTCTGATTGGTCGATTCTCTCTTCAGAATGATGGGTAATAATTCACTGTTAATCCTTGCTGCAAGTGATCTGTGTCATATTTTCTTCAAACCTTTTGCTAGTTTTGTTTGTTTTTTGAGGATGAGGGCTTGTCATACAACTTTTTGAGAAGCTTCTACCAAGACAGACAAATTTGATTGGATTTACAGATTTAAGGCCTTTTATATCAACAGCAAAACCACGTTCTACTCCGATTTAGAAGTTGCTTAGTCTATTTATTTTGATATCCGATCACTACTGTTCAAAAGTTTGGGGTTGGTAAGATTTTTTTATGTTTTTGATAGTCTCGTCTGCTCACCAAGACTGTATTTATTTGATCAAAAATACAGTAAAAAATGTGAAATATTATTAGAATTCAAAATAACTGTTTTCTATGTGTATATATAGTAAAGTGTAATTTATTTCTGTGATCAAAGCTGAATTTTCAGCATCATTACTCCAGTCTTCAGTGTCACATGATCCTTCAGAAATCATTCTAATATGATGATTTATTATCAGTGTTGAAAACTGACACATTTTTGTTACAGGATGTTTTGATGAATAGAAAGTTCAAAAGAATGGCATTTATTTGAAATATAAATCTTTTTTAATATCAATTTAATGCATCTTTGCTGAATAAAAGTATAAATTTCTTTAAAAACAAAAATCATACAGACCCCAAACTTTTGAATGGTAGTATATGATTATTTGCACATTAATATTTGGATTTTACTGTCATATCGGAAACATATCGTTTGCAGAATGAAGCACACTTAGCACCCGTTTTACACTCTCCAAGAAATACCCTTCAGCATACTGCAAAAAACGTTGCTATCTTTGCCTTGGAGCTGGAATTCATTCTGGATTACAGCGAACGAATCATTTGCCCATGCAGACAAAGACATATTTGAGAGAATTAGCATTTTCACACCACTCATTTGCTCTCGGTTTCATGTTGTTTTGTTTGAAACCCTCGAATTTATTACTCCTCTTCAGTCCTGTCCGCCCGTTTGCACACACAGATTGTGCGCTGCCAAAATGCACAATGCATTCAGGCATGCTTTAGCACACGTGTGCACACATGCATACAGACGTGTGCTCTCACACATCCCCCCTTCAAATGAAGACTCAAACCACTGGGCAATATGGGCGCCTACATGAGCGCTCAGCGTGATACAGATGGGCAGCATCACACCCTCTCTTCCGTCTGGTGAAACCAACACCACCCGCTCAGATCCTATAGGCCTGTATATATACTCTTTTCGTGCGAGTACGTCGCTGTTTATTTGGGAGTGTGTGTGCGTGCTTGCAGTGCAATGTTTAAAACATAACCTCCATGCACAATTTATGATGATGCACCATGGCTCTGACAGCGCATGGCTTATTAGACGGCCGGACCCCGAGGCCCTGCTCTTAGGATACTCAGCTATAATGGACAAATGTGCTCCACAGATTTATGTATGTAAATGCAGGATGGGGGAGTTGCCTCCCGCTGCAACGGCTCATGCAAATCTGCACTGAGGATGAAAAAAAAGGACAAAGGAGGGGCAAATATTCCTTGAAATGCCTGGACTATCCTGTGTGGGTTGCTTTAATTAAAATAGGAGCTTCGCTGTGACATTACTGTGCAACAAACATCACACGTGGCCTGTATGCATTTGATTTGATTTGCAATAATGCTATATCTGGCAAAAACACCTCAAATCTCATTAATTGCATCATATTGGAACATACTGAACCATTACGCTTGATTTCAGAAGCTTATCGCCTCGCAGCTGTGGAAACTGTGAAATTATTGACCTGAATTAGGAGTGAAACGGTACAGACTGCAATCTTTGACTATGATGCACTTGATTAATGTCTAATAAATAAAAAAAAATACATGCTAGGGTGTTGCCAAGTCAAAAGTCCCTATTTGTCCCTAAATATGGTTCGTTTATGTGATTTTCTTCACTCTGTTTTATTGTCAAAAAACTAATACTATACGTAAAAAATAAATAAATAAAAATTGAAGACAAGTAAACAGTCAGTAATAAAATAAGAACATAGAAACCAATTACAAGCAATAGGACAAAGAAAAGCACTGGAATTAAGAAATACTTCTTAAATTGTATAAATATAATCAAATGTATAAAAACACTGCATATCTTCACTGTGTAAATTAAATATACATTTATTCGTATTAAAGTGAGACAGAAGTGATTCAGTCAAGAGAATTGAGAGATTTTATCTTTTTTGTTGTTTGATTAATATTAACTCTTTCCCCACCGTTGACGGAAATTTCACTGTTATACGGTAGGGGGCGCTATTACACATCTTCTGAAAGAGTACAGAATCTCCAGATCAAAACACAGACAAAGAAGAAGCAGAAACAAACGATTTCTTATGTAAGCAGATGCACATGTAAAATAACATGATTATCAATATTAAATAGCGTATAAATCAAAACTGCCTAACATTACTGAATGAAATGTCGTCCCGGGATGAACTATAGGACTGTGCAAGCATTAGGGGTGTTGATGGACTCGATCTACTCCATCTGTGTTTTGATCCAGATGTAGTCTTTGACAAAAGAGCGATTTGTTAAAAATATTACTTCTTTTGTTTCTTCTTTTGCAGATGCTCCGTTCTTTCTTTTGACATATTGCATGTTCAGATATTCATACAACAAAATATTCCAGGAAAGTTTTGTAAAAATTATCAAAAATGCTGGCGCTGGCTGGCAACTTTTTTCAAACACACTGGCAGGGAAAGAGTTAATGACACAGATGACAGCAAGTTTATTAGGCTGCTGTCACTTTAAGACCAAATGCACTGATCCAATATACTGTTACACATGTGTTTTAATTTTAATATTTGTCACAGTTTTATATTTGTCTACCATTTAGGAGAGAAATTACCCCTTTTTAAACTCAAGCCTCTTTATCTAAACCTCTCAATTTAACCATCGGACTTGCACATCCACCATGTTTGTAGTATAAAACACTTTTTATTCAAATTTGTAGTTCAAATCAAATCCTCGTCCACTGCGCAATGGGTTGTGGGCAATATTAGCCGTTAGAGTGTGCTTGGATCTGCACTTCGGATAGAACATTACGATTTAGTGTTAGGATGAATAGTATGCGATAGTCTCATATAGTGAACTGAGTTCTCTTTCGCTGCTCTTTAATGGTTATCGCATGCAAACGATAATCTTTCGTAAGAGCAGCGCAACGTCACGTAAGCGTAACCTCGATAAAGATGATAGTCCAAAATCCCAAATTTCTACTGATTAATCATGTCTACCGGTATATCACCAGCTTACTCTCATTAAAGTGAGACAAAAGTGATCCAATCAAGAGCATTGAGAGATTTTCTCTTTTTTGTTGTTTGAATAACATTAATGATACAGATGACAGCAGGTTTATTAGGCTGCTGTCACTTTAAGACCAAATGCACTGATCCAATATACTGTTACACATGTGTTTTAATTTTAATATTTGTCACAGTTATATATTTGTTTACCGTTTAGGAGAGAAATGACCCCTGTTTAAACTCAAGCCCCTTTATCTAAACCTCTCAATTTAACCATCGGACTTGCACATCCACCATGTTTGTAGTATAAAACACTTTTTATTCAAATTTGTAGTTCAAATCAAATCCTCGTCCACTGCGCAATGGGTTGTGGGCAATATTAGCCGTTAGAGTGTGCTTGGATCTGCACCTCGGATTCTTAACGGAAAAAGTGGAACATCCGGGTATCTTTGGAATATTACGATTTGGGACAAGTTAAGTCTAATTTCAAATACTATTTAGGATGAATAGTATGCGATAGTCTCTCATACAGTGAACTGAGTTCTCTTTCGCTGCTCTTAAATGGTTATCGCATGCAAACGATAATCTTTCGTAAGAGCAGCGCAACGTCACGTAAGCGTAACCTCGATAAAGATGATAGTCCAAAATCCCAAATTTCTATTGATTAATCATGTATATCACCAGCTTACTCTCATTAAAGTGAGACAAAAGTGATCCAATCAAGAGCATTGAAAGATTTTCTCTTTTTTGTTGCTTGATTAACATTAATGATACAGATGACAGCAGGTTTATTAGGCTGCTGTCACTTTAAGACTGAATGCACTGATCCAATATACTGTTACACATGCGTTTTCTTTCTCAACTGTTTATGTTCACTTAAGACATAAAATGACTGTGTTTTTGATGATATTTGCAAAGATGGGCATTTTAACATGTAAGAATGTGTATTTAACCCCATGATTTAACCATTGAAGCCCAATTAGGCAGCAAAAAGAACTCTGTTCAGTACTCACACGCTCTATGAGCAGCGGCTTCATGCGCATATAGCAAAATAAGTTCTCTTTTGGTACTTACTGAAATAATAATGAAAAAAAACTATTCAAAATATGAATTCATACTATAATAATACCAAGATAGTACTGAAATACTCTCCATATCAGTTACATGTCATTGTTTTATTCTTACAGGTTTTGTTCAAATGACTCAAAGTGTAAGTAATAGTTATAGTGATGCTTCACATAGTAAACACCTTTGTTGAATAATAAGGTTGTCATGCATGCCATAAACAAATACTGATATTTTATCCATTATGAGTGTTCATTTAAGCATTTGTTCCTGATTTTGAACAAATGTAGGATGACCAAGCATTAAAAGCTGTCTGCAGTATTAGATTTTATTTGTTTGCCTGATTCTTATGTAGTGTGCACTAAAACAGGACCTGATTGAAAGCACAGATCAGCTCCAGGCTCCACCCCCTCCTGGTGGCGCCCTTCATGCTGTAAGTCACTGTCAGAGGGCGTTTGCATTATCAGTTCAGCTGTAACGCAGCATTACTCAGGGTGTGTGCACGACATGTGCTTCATTATTGTCTGTTTATTTATTCAAAATGCAGCACAGTTTAAAGAAACCATTGTTTTCAGGCCACACAAGTCTCTAGGCCCAGTATTGTCTGGCTCTGAGGGTTCTCTTCCCTTGTGCCTGTGGATTGGTTCAGGAGCTGGGGGTGACAGGGTGTGGAGAGTGTGAATCTGCCAGGTTTGTGGGAGGCTGGGTGTGAACAAGCTGTCAGAATAACCATATTCATTATATTTTCCATAAAAGGAGCCTCCCCCACCCGTGCTTATGATTAGTTATTCTTTCATATCCTCCAAAGGGCTCTGGAAACCCCTACGAATTCAGCTAAAGATACTCTTGGACTTTTAGCCGTTTTATTTAGCAGTGTGTGCTAAAGCAAGCATGACTATAGGGTGCATTAGTGCACACTTTTTCAGCGGCGTTGATTCCAGAAGTATTTTTTCCATTCATTTCTCCCATAAGGGAAAAAGTTGGAGCCATGAATCAAGGCAACCAGCTGTGAGCTGAATCTCAACATTACAATCTTTGATTTGAAGTAAAAAAGTATTTTAAAATCTGACAAATATACAAATTTACAAGACTATGTACTTTGTGTGGAAAAGAACTACAATCCCATGAAGCTTTGCAAACAACGTAATGGAGAAATATAAAACTCCTCATTTAAAAATGTTGATTACATATATAAAAATGATATATTTTAAGTTTACTGAAAAAAATATGCATATGTATACAAATATTTAAGTATTTTGAGAGTGTATGGAGATGGATGCTGCATCCCAGTTCGCCTACTTATACTACGCCCTAAAAGTATACTCTTTTTGGGAAGAAAAGTAGACAAGATTTGGGACATAATATCACATCATAAAATTGCGTCTTTATAACATGGATAACTTTAAATAAAAAAAATGTTATCAGATTAAATGTTGATTATTAGTCACTCAATCCCCTTCATCTAAACCTCTGTACTTAACCGTCGGTCGTGTACATCAGCCATGTTTGTAGTTTTTTAACACTTTTAGTTGTGTTTGTAGTTCTGAACCGAATCCTCCTCCAAAGCGCAATGGGTTGTGGGCAATTACGGTGTGCACAGATTTTAAAGATCTACCAGAAATAGTAAACCATTTGGGGATTTTGGCATACTTTTTTCAACATACTATGTTTTGGGACACACTTATTCTAATCTCACATACTATTTAGGATGTATAATATGCGATTTGGGATGCATGGTAAATCTATTACATCATTCGCAGTGCTTCATGGGAGCGGGCGGAGCTTAAGAGCTCTGTTGGTGCATTTCACTTGTCTTGACTCTCTGATTGGTGGAATTTTCTGCACAGCATCATGGGTAATGTAGTTTTTCCACCATGAATTTCGCTGTTAAACACAACTCTACTATATCATCGGTCGCGCACATCCACCATGTTTGTAGTTTTTTTTAACATTTCTTAGTCATGTTTGTAGTTCTGAAACGAATCCTTCTCCAAAGCACAATGGGTTGTGGGCGAAATTAGCCATCTTTTGGCACATTTCACTTGTCTTGATTCTGATTGGTGGAATTTTCTGCACAGCATCATGGGTAATGTAGTTTTTCCAACATGAATTACACTATTAAACATGATTATTGTGAAACTAAGTTGAAATAATGTGGACTGACGGCTTCAACAGAGCAAATACGATCGATTATCAACCTCATAACCCCAGCATAGGGCTGTCTTTAAAGGTTTATAAGTTATTGCTAAAAATCAGTTCTCCTGTGGAGAAAATTAATGTTTTTACTTCCAGGACCCGACTCTTACACTCTATTGCTTATTTGGCGCATAGTTCTCAGAGTTTGTGCTACAGACATCAGTGATTCTATGGATTCTATTTTTAAGCTTTCCTTGAGACTCCCGTTACTTGCATGCTAATGGACAGCTTTATGAAGACTTCAGCGAGAGGGTGCATGTGTTGCTCGGGCACCTGCACTCTCCCACCAATTTCCTTTGTGATAAGTGATGCAGCACCGGTTGTCATGGTTACGACCAGCCTATCTTTAGCCAGATAACATTTGAACATTTGGAAATGATGACTTGCTCCATGCCGGATGGCTGCAGAGCAACTTCTACAAAAGTCTGCCTCATTTTTTGATGAGTGTGATGGCACTTTTGATCCTTGCTATTCTTTTTTAAATTATAAAGATTCAAAGTCAGTGAGTGAAATATTAATATAGCTATTTCTTTTTTAAAACATATTAGTATAGACTGCAACCACATAGCAACCACCCAGAACACCATAGTAACTGCATGACAAGTCTTTTTTTTTCTAGCATGGATGGGTTTTAAAACATAAAGTTTATAGGCTGAACAAACTGTGTTAATAAATCAACCAAACTCCCAATGCAGTGTAACAATGAAAATTATATCCCTTTGTAGAGTTTTATTGTACAGTTTTCATTCAGCAGCAGCCTGCTCCAGAGAGTATGAATTATGGATTATCTGATACTGAAACATATTTTAAGTATCTGTGAAACGTTGATGGGAACCAATCTAAAGGGGATCATCTGGATAATATTCAACTACATACAACAATTATTAAAGATTCAGAGCTATTTTTCATCTAAGGAAGCATTAGGCTGAAAGCTATTGTAACCGGCCCTACTTGACCCGCTCTGAGCTGGATTCAAACCGGCGTCTCCCGCATGGGAGGTGGGTGCGTTAACAAGGATGCTAAAGATTGCAGCCTCTAGCATGCCTCTTGAGGCCAGGGGAGTGAGGTTTACATTCTTACTTGTTTGCGTCCATTACCTCACTGCCATCCGGGTCACGGCACCAAATGTAACCGGTCCTACTCAACCCACTCTGAGCAGGATTCAAACTGGCGTCTCCGGCATAAGAGGTGTGTGGGATTTGAATCAGCGTCTCCTGCATGGAAGGCTGCACATCTCTTACTAGCTTGCCTCTGTTACACTCATCCCCCTAAACCTCATTCCCGCCAGGGTCACGGCACCAAATGTAACCGGTCCTGCTCGACCCCCTTTGAGCGGGATTCAAATTGGCATCTCCAGCATGGGAGGCCGCACATCTCTTACTAGCTTGCCTTCTTTACACTCACCCCCCTAAACCTCACTTCCATCCGGGTCACGGCACCAAATATAACCAGTCCTACTCTAACCGCTCTGAGCAGGATTCAAACTGGCGTCTCCGTATAAGAGTGGTGGGATTGAATCAGCGTCTCCTGCATGGAAGGCTGCACATCTCTTACTAGCTTGCCTCTGTTACACTCACCCCCCTAAACCTCACTTCCATCCGGTCACGGCACCAAATGTAACCGTCCTACTCTAACCGCTCTGAGCAGGATTCAAACTGGCGTCTCCGGTATAAGAGGTGGGTGGGATTTGAATCAGCGTCTCCTGCATGGAAGGCTGCACATCTCTTACTAGCTTGCCTTCTTTACACTCCCCCCCTAAACCTCACTTCCATCCGGGTCACGGCACCAAATATAACCAGTCCTACTCTAACCGCTCTGAGCAGGATTCAAACTGGCGTCTCCGGTATAAGAGGTGGGTGGGATTGAATCAGCGTCTCCTGCCGCACATCTCTTACTAGCTTGCCTTCTTTACACTCACCCCCCTAAACCTCACTTCCATCCGGGTCACGGCACCAAATATAACCGGTCCTACTCTAACCGCTCTGAGCAGGATTCAAACTGGCGTCTCCGGTATAAGAGGTGGGTGGGATTTGAATCAGCGTCTCCTGCATGGAAGGCTGCACATCTCTTACTAGCTTGCCTCTGTTACACTCATCCCCCTAAACCTCATTCCCGCCAGGGTCACGGCACCATACAGGTCACGGCACCAAATGTAACCAGTCCTGCTCGACCCCCTTTGAGCGGGATTCAAATTGGCATCTCCAGCATGGGAGGCCGCACATCTCTTACTAGCTTGCCTTCTTTACACTCACCCCCTAAACCTCACTTCCATCCGGGTCACGGCACCAAATATAACCAGTCCTACTCTAACCGCTCTGAGCAGGATTCAAACTGGCGTCTCCGGTATAAGAGGTGGGTGGGATTTGAATCAGTGTCTCCTGCATGGAAGGCTGCACATCTCTTACTAGCTTGCCTCCGTTACACTCATCCCCCTAAACCTCATTCCCACCAGGGTCACAGCACCATACGGGTCATGGCACCAAATGTAACCGGTCCTGATCGACCCCCTTTGAGCGGGATTCAAATTGGCATCTCCAGCATGAGAGGCCGCACATCTCTTAATAGCTTGCCTCCGATACACTCACCCCACTAAACCTCACTTTTAGACGGGTCACGGCACCAAATATAACCGGTCCTACTCTACCCACTCTGAGCAGGATTCAAACGGGTGTCTCCGGCATAAGAGGTGAGTGGGATTTGAATCAGCATCTCCTGCACGGAAGGCTGCACATCTCTTACTAGCTTGCCTTCGTTACACTCACCCCCTAAACCTCACTTCCATCCGGGTCATGGCACCAAATTTAACAGGTCCTACTCGACCCGCACCAAGCAGAATTCGAATCGGCGTCTCCGGCATAGGAGGCCAAACATCTCTTTATAGCTTGCCTCCGTTACACAATCTCACACAAGCCTCATATTGTACCCTATTTAAATTGATAAAAAAATGCTTTATTTTTATGCAATGCTTTTTATTGTTAAACAATGATCAATTTTCATAAATCTCAATTAGGCAAACAACAGAAAACTGCTCAAGTGTGTTTGGAAATATAAATGTATAATGCATCGAGATCTCCATCTAGTTTTAATAATTGAAGTGCATATATTGTGTTAGGAGGTAATTCAGCTCTGCATTCTGCATTCAAGATATTCTCATTTAGGATTTTACTTTATTATCAAAGTGTCAGATAATAATTGAAAGAATTGTGAATGTATAAATATTTAATATCCTTCTTCCCAATTTTGCAGTGCAAACTGAGGCATTTGCACCCAAAAAGCACTATATTAATTTTTCAGTTGCTTGAATAATGAAGGAAAGGCTGTTTGGGGCGGTGCAACTCTGACAAATTCATTTAAAATGAACTAAAGGCTCAGATCTTTGAAGATATCAGATATTTATCTCTGCGTATAGTACAGCACAAGGTCGTTCTTTTGATTCATAAAATCTTGTACAAGATGTGCTGTTTTAGATGCATGGTTTATCTTTACTTGTATTTCATGTTGGACTGTGATATTAGTGCTGTTAACTGTCGCATTGGTGGGAATAGCAAAATTAAAATTTCACACTTCCGACTTTAATACACGTCATTGTCATATGTACACCACAAGGGGGCGCCATGACTCAACAAGAGCATTTTATGTTCTTATGCCAACTACTGTGAAAACGTTTTGATTGCAAGAAGCCTGACCAGAAAGTTTGAAGGTTTTCAGTTTGAAGTAGTTTAAAGTAGTTTTAATGCTTAAAGTTTGAAGGTTTTGAAGGCAATACAGAATATCATAAAACAGAGATAGATAGATAGATAGATAGATAGATAGATAGATAGATAGATAGATAGATATTGCTAGCATTTTTTAATGTTGGCATTCCTTATGACATTGCTAACATGTTTCTAACATGATTTTATGCTTTGTTAATGCATAGCATGTTAACATTACTATCATGAATTAGCACAACGCTAGCATGTTTTATTTAGCATTTTGCTATTACATAGCTATTTAGCACTACCTAGCATCAATTTATTGCTAGCATGATTAGCACATTGAAGCCAGTTTCTAGCATCAATTAGCACATACCAATGTTTTAGCTTGTTATTAACAACTCAACAAATTGTTAGCATGTTTAAAGAATGAATTAGCACATTGCTAACATGTTTGTTAGCATGAATTAGCAAATTGCTAACATGTTTTTAACATGAATTAGCACATTGCTAGAATGTTTTAACATCTTGCTAACATGATTTATCACATTGCTAACATGTTTTAGCATTTTGTTAACATTATTTAATGTTACTAGCATGTTTCTAACATGGATTAGCACATCGCTAACATGTTTTTAGCATGATATAACAGTTATCATTGAATTAACACATTGCTAACATGTTTTAACATATTGCTAGCATGTTTCTAGCATCAATTAGCACATTGCAAACAAGACATGTTTTAGCATATTGCTAGCATGAATTAGCATGTTTGCTAGCATGTTTGATCACATTGCTATCATGTTTTAACATTTTGTTAGCATGATTTATCATATTGATAGCATGTTTCTAACATGAATTAACACATTGCTAACATGTTTTAGCATGTTGCTAGCATGTTTTAGATTGTTGTGCCCCTCAATGAAAGTCTATGGAAATTTGGGATTGTTTGTAAGTCCGATATGGGAATTTCCAAAGTCAAAATTAGAAAAGATATAAGTCAGAACAGTCTGAAGGTCTAACCCGAGTTTGGTAGTTGTAGCTTGAAAACCCTAGGAAGTTAGAGTCTTACGTTTAAATAGCTTTTCAGTTTGTTGATTTTCTCAAGCCAACATAATAATAATAATAATAAAGTGTGTTGTGATTCATGTCGTCTTTAAAATGATCTTTAAATGTTTTTGTTTAACCTTGAATGATCAAATTTCTCTGTTTTACAGCACCAGTGAAGATCCAGCGATACGACACCAAGCTGCTGATCTTCTAAAGCGAATCTAAACGTGAGCTCTGCGTTGAGGAGCTCATACATCAGCGCGAGGAGCCGCGGCCTCCTGTGGTCAGTAATATGTGCTGTGTGATAGTCTAGGAAAGGGTCCTGAGCCCGCACATCGTTTTTTTCTCTGCGTCTGTCTGTCAGGTTTTCTTCCCCGCAGGCGTCCACACTTGATGGCCTTTATGAAAATATCATAAATTCAATCAGGGCCTGCAAATTTCATGAGCCGTCCATCTTCCTCCTGAATTTCTTAACGGGGTGTCAAAACAATCTGCCGCGTGACGTCTGACAGTCCGTGCGGCGAGGAGAGAAATGTCTCTGGAAACCTCTCTCTCCATCTTCCCCCTGCCCTCCCACCTGCCTGAAAATTTGAATTTCATATCTTGGAAATATTGAGATACATGCAGACAGTACGGTGAGGCTTATAACCACGTTCTGTCTGTCAGGAACTGGTTACTGTGCTGCTAGTCATGCCTTTCAACAACAAATGTGTCATATTTATATATATATATATATATATATATATATATATAATAAACACAAACTTTTATGTTAGATGTTTATATATATATATATATATATATATTTATATATACACAACAGTTCTTTCTGGTTTTCGAATCTGAACAGCACTCACTATTTGCATCAGCGACTTTCATGGCGGCCGAGCAAATCCACTGTAATTTTTGCAAATACTAAACTTGTTGTACCACAAAATATAGTTATAAGAGTTTTTGTAGTTGTTTAGACCTGAAATATGTGACTCATATTGAATCATAGCACCTATTTTACAATTTGTTTAGATGTTTTCAGAGATGCGCGCTCTAGGCAGCCGTTCAGTGCTCGAGTACCCGCCGAGAACAGCTTCATCTCGGCCAGTGCTTCGGGATTTGCTGCTGGCCCAAACGTGAGATATAATTTATTATTTTGGGTACATAAAACAGGCAATCTTTGGTCTTATTAATCTATTACTTGTTCCTGAGCAAATTTAATAATTTAATATTAAGGCTATATTTAACTTACATCCTGTAGAGCACTGCTTTTGTACGTTTGACTGAATTGTGTTTATTTCCTATTATCATTTATAATGGCTATTGTTGTTAATTTAAATATTGTTATTCAATAAATATTATTTTATATAAATAATATGCTGTGTTTGGTATTGAGAAAGGGTCCATTAGTGCGTAATATATGGATTGAGTGAAAGTTGCATTAACATGCCTTTAGATGGCGGCAAACTTTAGGAGTGAATGAGTCAGTGAGACTTTTAAATTGAAAGGGATTTTTGTAAACAAATGATGTTGTTATGGAAAATTCCCTTAACTGTAAAAAGAACGAATAAATTGTACTATTTAATTGCATTATTCATATACACTATTATTCGAAATATTTGGGTTGTTGAGATTTTTTAATGTTTTTGAAATGAGTCTATTCTTCTCACCAAGGTTGAATTTATTTGATCAAAAATACAGTGAAAATAG
This sequence comes from Culter alburnus, assembly GCA_028476615.1. Classification (NCBI taxonomy): domain Eukaryota; kingdom Metazoa; phylum Chordata; class Actinopteri; order Cypriniformes; family Xenocyprididae; genus Culter; species Culter alburnus. The sequence continues at coordinate 175,668 of JAOTNS010003476.1, read as the reverse complement.
TGAAATATTATTACAATTTAAAATAACTGCTTTCTCTTTGAATATATTGTGAAATGTAATTTATTACTGTGATTAAAACTGAATTTTTAGCATCATTACTCCAGTCTTCAGTGTCACATTTCTGATTATTATCAATGGTGAAAACAGTTTCAATATTTTTGTGGAAACCATGATACACTTTTTTCAGGATTCTTTGATGAATATAAAGTTTTTTTTTCTTCAAAAATATATATTGTTAACATTATAAATGTCACTTTTGATCAATTTAATGCATCCTTTCTGAATAAAAGTTTTAATTATGCCACTGTAAAAACCAACATGCAAAGTTACAAATAAAATTTCATATTGTTTAAAAGTGCCATTTAAAGGCGTCTAAAAAAGTATAATGCAATATACATTTTTGCCTTAAACAAAATCCTAAATTTCTTTTAAAGCCACAAAACTGGTGATAAATTGAACCTGCTACATTATAAATCTCATTTTGTTTCCCACTGATAAAATTCAGAGTACTATGGTATTTTTTGTAAGACGATCCTAGTCGATTCCAGTAATTTCTTTTACAAAATTGGTGCTCTTTTTGCCTCTCTTTTTCTAAGATTAGTGGAGAAACGGCTGGAGATTGTTCAGAGTTAGGAAGGGTCCTCTGCGGCCAAACACTCAGCCAAATGAACCCATTAATATTTTAGATTAATGCAAATACCCACAAAAATGAAGAATAATTGCCTAAAATCAAAATTCAATTAATGTTTAACACAGATGAATCATCTCTGTACAATCCATGAGGGAAATACTGTAACCTCCGAGGAGCTTTTCAATAAACCTGCGATGATAGAACAACATCTCATATGGGACAAGAAACTTTGTAAGTGATAATATGGTGCTTTAACTGTCTAATTTCAGTCAGACATCAGAAAACGTGTCCTAGTCTCCAAAATCATGCTGTAGGCGAGTTTTAGCATTTCAATTCTAGTCACAAACAAGCAATAACTACAAATAAATGACCTCAGAATAATATTTTTCATCTAAAAACTTAGTGATGGATCATCTGTGGTGAAATGTTGTGATATAATTATTTGAGGAAAATCATGAAGATACTGGAATTAAACAAAGCAGTAAACAAACTATTGATTTTGTGTTCATTGTCTGTCTGGGTTTCTTACAATGGAGCTCTTTTGGCTTGAAAACAAATGCTGAATTTCCCCGATTTTACCCAGGGGACGACTGGCGACCGACAAACCGGCAATCTGGAGCGCATTTCTCTGCGATATTTCCTTCAGGTTTGGGGCTGGAGGAGAACGCACTGACACTGAGCCATCTGTTGTTGTGTTAAAAACAAAGCGGTGGTCCTTTTCCCTGATGCCTGACATGGCTGGGGTGTCTAAAGTGTACTATGAAACATGACAACAACATATTAAAAATATTAGCATGAGCCACAGTAACACAAGATTTAGACATCTTTTACAAAGTCTTGATGTTGTTTTTGGGGCTCTTCTAGAACAGGTTTTCATGCTTGAATGTTCATTATTCTCCATTGTTGCAGCTCCTCTCTTCCCAGTCTGTCAGTAACACTCTGTTTAGTTCCTGTCTCTATGAAGCCCCTCCTTCTGAAAAGCACAATGTGCTCTGATTGGTCGACTGGAGCAGTGTGTTGTGATTGGTGTTTGAGAAATGCCCCGCCCTTTACCATAACTGCCAGTTTCAACACACTACTTACTAACACAACCAGGCCCCGCCCCTTTATTATGCATATGAATTATTTAAATGAGGAATATTGTGATGTGTTCGTTCCCTGGGGGCGTTTTAGAAACAGTGACACTGATATCAATAACATTTTTCATGCTCAAACAGCAAGTTAAACGTAAAAAAGCAGAATAGGACCCTTTTAGAATAAATGTGATTTTTAATAATTTATAAAAATGTTTACTTTTGCTGGAATCTGCAAACGTTTCTTTCTTCTCAATTTTTATGTGGATAAACGGCGCCCCTAGTGGTCAAGAGGCATTTCAACACACTTACTGGCAGAGACGTTTTAGACACTTTTCCACATTTTATAATAATAATAATAATAGTGAGTGAACAAAACTATTATGTAACACTAAAGGAAATTATGTCGTGACCAAAATATGGTTAATAAAGGAAATCTCTCTTATATTTAAGATTCCTGCTCTTCTCACTCTGATAGACAATTGTTACAAACATTAAGACAATTGCACGTTTTCTGAAATGTTATGTTAAAATATGCAAATTATGCATTACCTAATTAAATATGCACTCATTTGCATAAACGTCCAGCACAGAAACCTAAACACTGGATAAAGCCAGATTCAATATCCCTCACGCTGTCCGACACTTCAGTCACGCCATTCTCTGTCTCTGCTCAGTGAGATTCATCACAATGGAAGTGTGTGGGATTTGTTGTCCGAACCTGTCGATGAGGTCATTCCTTTACGGCTGCCGTCACCTGCTGCGCTGCGACCTCTTGACCTCCATCACAGCCAAAGCAGATTCAACCCTTTATCACAGAGAGGAAATCCATTCAGCCCGAGACAATGTCCTTGACCGTCCTACACAGAGGTCTGGAGCAGCACAACATCCCTTGATTAAACTCACTGCGACAAACCTACCTGTGGATCACTAGATTAGCATACTACTTGTAATGCATTGTATAGTATGTACATAATATGCAAATGACTGGATGACTAAAATTCTAGTGTGCAGCTACACAATATCACCACTAGGTGGTGTCATTGACCGCCGTATTAAATAAGACGCTGTTAGTGGGATTTTACAGCATTTCTCTTAAACACACGTAAACAGATCAGTAAGTGTGGAAATGTGATTTTTCACTTTTCAGGTCTTATCTGAATCAGATATCTGAGGCTATAGGCTAAAACATGCAATGAGCCCCAGTCTTTAGAGGTCACACAGAGTCCTGGCTTTATTAAATAATAAATAAGAGAACTGGCTTGAATTCATATTCCTAGACTATCCGTAAATGCCTGTAACATCATGGAATAAAGAGAGTTCTCTGTATGATGTGGAGATCAAGAAAATCTAGTATTTGGCGCCCTCTAGTGGAGATAATGAGACAAGTCAAGCAACAATATTAATTATTATGAATAAAAAGTTAATATGAATAATATTATGCAAAGTTTAAAGGGATAGTTCACCCAAAAATGAAAATTCTTTCATCTAATACACTGGATGGGACCCCATTTACTTACATAGGATTTTTTTCAATACTATGGAAGTCAATGAGGCCCATCAACTGGTTACTGACATTCTTCAAAAAAAAAAAATTAAATAAATAATAATAATAATAATAAAATAAAATAATTCATACAGGTTTGGAACAACTTGAGGCTGGGTAAATGACAGAATTTTGATTTTTGGGTGAACTATCCCTTTAAATGCTCGAGCGCTTTAAAGCAGGGTGGACTCTGATTGGCTGTCAATGTTTTTGTCGTTCATCAGCTGGAAAGAAATATCGTTTTGAAAGCGATTCCAACGATATCGTTTCTCTATATCGTTATCGTTATAGTTGTAATATATACTCTGCTATTCTTTCATATTTAGAACGATTGTATAACTTTTATCGTCCTTGATGTGAACAGGCCTTCAAAGTAAACATTTAAATTCACTCAGAACACCTTAGCAACTACATAGCAACGCCTTGGCAACCACTCAGAACAGATTACCGTGGCAAATTTGCACTTTCTACAGAAATATGGGACCTCACAACTTTAGTGCAAAGTTACTTTGTACTTTGCAATACAAAACATTATAAAATATTGCACAAAACTATACATGGAGTCATATACAATACACAGCATAATATACACAGAATATAACTCTAAGAAATTGATTAGTTCTATAATTTTAAGAAGTTTATCGCTGCCAAAACAAAACCAATAACAAACGGTTGATTCATTCAGAGGAATTGCTCTACAGCGCCCCACAATCTTCCAATGTAAATCTGTGGTGAAAGATGGAACTGCAGCACGCTCATTTTCTCGTTATCTTATGTAAACTCATTCCAGAGTTCAAAATCAAAACGATATCAGTCCTCTTCAGGTATGCGTGTATTAGTTAGTTGGCATGTCTGTTCTTCGTATTAAATTAATTAAAATTTAAACGTGCTCATGTGAACAGCCTTTATATAAGCTAGTTCTGTTGTGTTTGTTGTTCTGAGAATAGAAATGACTTTGTTTTCCTCACCAGAATTCCTTCTCTAACATTCTAAAACAACATTCGGATGCAATAAATACTACATTAAGATGGCATTCAAAGCATGCCTGTCAATCAACATTAGAGCGCCGCCCTCAGGCGGAATACCTCAAGCACCTGAGGTCTCTGCCAAAAGTGTTAAATGTTTATCATAAACTATAGTGCAAAGACACAGAATCTGCCCTACCTCTGACATTGAACATAATTGCAACTGAGGCATTATTTGTCCATTAAGATGTCCATTAAGTTATCCTGGTCAACTGTTTTAAGTCAAGAACACCAGTTCTATTTGGAGTTCTACACAAAATACTTTTAGACTACCGTTGTGAATTACATAAATTTCATGAATTTGGAATTTCAACTGTGAATTTCAACATCAGTTATGTAACTGATATGAGTGCAGACAAAGATCGGTATGGTAACTGAGTCATTCCACGAAACCGGTACGATTTGAGTCCCTCTGACCTTTTTCAGTGTATTTTATCTATTGGTCACCAAAATATATTTTTAAAAGCTTTTTGCATTAATTGAAATGTCTTCTTTAATAATGTTTAAAAACATGACATACATTTTATCTTCATATTAGAAATTATTTATTTTTTTTCAGTTGATTTTTTTTCACGTGCCTCAAGGCCTTCTATCAAAGTGTACTTGGGATATGAATAATAAAATGAGAAAAAAGTTCATTCATTTTGACATTCCCATAAATATCCATCTGTGCTTTTTTGCTGGTAATGTTTTTCATGATTATTCATTAAAATCATATCATTTATTTCTGTACCTCAGTAAACAAAACACAAACCATAATGAACGGATACTTATGTGACATCATTCAAAGGAAGTGACATCATAGAAGTCTTCTGAACAACATTGTGAGCAAGTTACCACCTTCTTTAATAATTATAACTAAATTATGTTGTGAAATTGTGTTGGTCAAGCTTAATGACTCAACCCCGTTACATCAATTAAAGATAGAAAACTATTACTTGTGAAAACTGTCTTTGTTATTTCAACATTATTCATGATTTCTTAATATCATGAATTCCATGCGCTCTCCATTTATTCACTAGATTTAGAGCAGTGGCCAATTTGGGCAAAAAATCACAACCCCGTCACACCTAAATTTTTATTATTATTATTATTTTTTTTTTTTTGTTAAGTTTATGAAAAAGTAATTTAAAGTTAGTTGAATTATGTCTGAAATGTTCAGAGCAATCATAAGAATACTCAAATTCAGTTCAAATTGATCAAAAATGATGAGGTTGCTGTCACAAAAAAGTGCCCATTTCAGGCTTTAGTAGCAAAAGTGTGAGATTTTATGTAACTTTTAAATTTGCAATCACTGAGGGACATCTGATTAATAGGAAAATGTTGATTTGATCACAAATACATTTTATAATAATATTCAGAGAGCTCCCATAGTGTCCATAACTTAAAATAATGACCAATAATAATAGGGATTTGATGCCTGAGATGGGAAAATATGTTTTTCTGGAAGTTAAATGTGGCATTAATGTTGTTGGGTGTTCAGAAAAGTAATACATTTTGGTAAAAAATCTAAAAATGTGTAAGTCCAAATCTGATGACTCATCTAATATTCACAAGAGCAACAGCATCCAAACATATTGAATGCTACAACCAAAGGGTTTATAATCTCATTATTTAACATACTATATTATGGTGTTAACAAGATGTGTATCATATACAAAAACAGACCAGTGCTCTTTAACTTTTCCAGCTGAACCTGTTGTATGAGTAGCATAATTCACATTTTTGTGATGTCACAACCACCTTTGTTTATTTTAAGTGTTTGCACTAACTACACTCTTAATGCATTTTTGTGCAAGTGTTTCTGTAAAGTATTTTAACGACAACTGAAAGTTGTCAAGTACACAGCAACACACAGTTATGTGCTTATGTAACGTATATATAAAATATAACAGTAAACTCCATCTGCATTGAAACCCATTGGAATTAGTCCATTATTATACAGTTTATGAGCTCCCGCCTTTTCACTTTCAACCGTTACCGAACCTGGAACCACCACTAATAAGACTAGAGACTTTATAGACCCCTTAATCGCTCTAGCTGGAGGCAAAACATAAATAAGAACTAATAGCGGGCGCGCTAAAAGTTTGAGGTTTTGACTTTAAAATGTCGTCTTGTTGTGTTTTTGGCTGCCAGAATAGAAGGAACAGGATTTTTGGTTCAAAACTAAAGTTTTACCAGATTCCTTCACAGAAATCAAAAAGATAATTGTGGTTGAATGCATTACGGCGTACAGACTGGACGGAGACGATCATAAATAATACTCGTGTTTGCAGTGCACACTTTATATCAGGTAAAATAATCGATGCATATGTAATGGTGTGTTGGTTTTATCTAGTACAAATCAGCAAGTTTCTGTTTTATAGGTGAAAAGTCGCCAACTTTCAGCGCACTAGCTAGTTTAAATGTTAAACAAACATACAGCGATAGTGTGCCATCCTTTGAATGGTCTCTTAAAATAATCCACAATGCTAGCCATAATCATAGTTAGTCCAGCGTTAGGTTACATTAGACAATAAGCCTTGACAAAATTCCCTGAACCACCCGAAAGTAATTCATATGTTGTCTAGGAAATATCCAAAACTTAAGTTAATTTACAAAAATAGCTGTCACGGTCCCGCAGAGTCAGTGACTGTACATATTCGGACAGTTCTGAACCTTCTTCTGCATCTATGTTTAATAAATCCCTCCTAAAACATGCTAGCGTACGCTTGTCAACATTGTCCAGCGTCTCTTTTTGCCTCCAGCTAAGCCCCGCCCACCAGGAAACGTTGCAATGTTTACAAACTTTTAAGGGGTCTATTAATTAAAGAAAATATTTTATCGCCAATATTATACATCGTCTCCACAGATCCCTAGTAAAATAAGGGCACGTTTACATGACAATATAAAAACGCAGTTTTTTTCTTAGTTTTTCGCGAACAGACACAAGTCCGCCGTTTTCCCGCGGAATTGGGCTACTGTTGCCGCTAACGTTAGTTGTTTTTAATATCCGCGGGTTGAAGCGACCCCAAATAACATGATATTTAGCCCCTGGGATGCGATTTTTACCAGGAAACCCCGCCAAAAACGCGGATTTTACCCCCTGGAACACGATTTTTAACCTGAAACGCGATTGGGCTAGTTTTGGGCTAGTTTTGAGAAGCAATTTGGGCGGGGTTTTTTTTTGCGAAAACCTGGCAACCCTGCAACTAATGTTCTGCAACTAATGTTATTAAAACGATCCACGTTCACATGGATCCGTGAACACGACTAGAAACGCTGTATTATTCATGCCAGTAGTTGGCGAAGTCACTTTGTAAATAAAAACTATGTTCCTGTAGACTGAACATACGCATGCCACCACAATTTTTTTTGTAGTTTACACCGAGACAATAACGGTAACGGACAATAACAATAAGTAATCGTTTTTAAAAACTTGCACTTTGCATTTTCAGCCCCCCCAGAACACAGTTGTTGTGTAAATGAACAGCCAAAACGTATTAAAAAGTTTTCTGTTTTTAGTGTAAACAGCCCCTAAGACAATGTAGTGATGAGTCTGGCTCCATCCTGACAGAGCTCGACTAGCCGGTTTCATTGAGTAACAAGAACACACTCAAGTTTCTGTAATAACTTCATTCAGATGAGTCCTTTACAATGGAATTCATCCACACTATCACAACATTTTTTGTGTCGTTGTCATTTTCTGAAGAGAACGACCTTGACGTGAGGAAAGAATCAGCAACCGTTCTGGTTTATTGGGTTCTTACATTGAGCAACATTTTTTAGAGATTAATGTTCTTGATGTCACATTGTACTCTCTATATAGCTTCATATTGAACCTTTTAGGGGGACATTTTATGGATTTTTTAGTTTTAATTTATTAATTTTGTCATTTTTAATTGTAATTAAAATTTATGAATTAAGCAGCTTGTCAAACTTGATCACTAGAAAAAATTAAAACAACCCGGTTAACGAAAATATTATGCAATAATTTAAGATATTTCTCCTTATGCGCCAGAGAAACACACAGCCATCTTTAAATTTTGTGTTAAAACTTCCATTTTTGCGTTAGCTGTATATTTCTGTGGCATCGCTGTCGAAGTGTAATTAGCTGGTGGATTTACTTAACGAAAGTTATTGTAATGTTTGAAGCGAATGTCATAACAAATGTCAGACCAGGAAGATTTCAAAACGAGCGGTTTATTCATAAATCCGTAAGATCTTACCGGAAGACAGAACACAACGAGCGCAGAAAAGGGGCAGGGCTACATACGGTCTATAGAACCTTTAAAGTGTTCTTTAAAATTGAGTCAAGAAACCCAGAGTTCTATACAGAACCATTGAACCGTTTTTTCTAAGAGTGAGAGGTTCCTTTCTCTCAGTTTGCTCTCTTAGCTACAATGCAATTTATAGTTTATAGAAGAACACAAATAACATATTTAAAGGGACAGTTCACCCTAAAATGAAAAAAATTGAGCCATCATTTACTCACCCTGGTGTTGTTCTAATGCTGTATGCCCATCTTTCTTTTATGGACCACAAAAAGGAGAATTAAATAAATGACATTGAAATGACAAATGACGCAAATGAAAAAAAGATGCAAAAGTATCACAGAATGAATTCTAAGTGTTCCAAGAATTCCAAGTGTTCTTGCAGTATACGATGAAATTTAATGTATTTAATGAAAATCCTGACCTTGGCCGTTGGTCTTCTGTGCGCGACGAGCGTGTTCACAAAACTCTATTAGCGCCGCAGTTCACTCACCCAGAAAAACACACAAGTTAAAAGAAATCAAGATTTACAAAAAACACAACACAAAATATGTTCGCATTATTCTAACTATCATCAGACAAACGGAGTTCCGGTCCGGAGATATTCATCTCAGTGAAGAATGTAAACGGATGCTTTTTTTGGGGATTTATAGGCGTTGCATTTCATGTCGCGTTTTTATTAATCTTGATTTTTCACAACTTGTGTGTTTTTCTGGGCGAGACAGAGTGAACTGCGTCGCTAATTGAGTCTCATGAACGTGTGTCATGCACAGAAGAGCCAAGGTCAGGATTTTAGATTAAATTTCATATTGTAAACGTGTCACACGTGATGCATGGGATCATTCTGTGATACTTTTGCATAGGGATGCACCGATATGAATATTTTGGCCGATACCGATAACCGATAATTCTTTATATATTTGAAAACCGATAACCGATATATTAACTGATAAATCTAAATCCAAATTTTTATATAATTTTTGAGAGCCTGATTACAAAAACAAAAGTCTCACCATTAAAAGCCATGTCCCAATCACACAATTATAATGTTCTTATTATAATATTATGGAGCCGATATGACAGACTTGCGCTGTACATGTTGCACTGTATTTTGCTTTTCAAAGTGATTTCAATGATATTTTAAGCAATTCAAAACCATCATGGTGAACATCTGAAGTGTCTCAGCTGAAAGAAAAAATACATTATTTATCGGCTTTAACATATCGGCCACATTTTTTTATCAGGCCGATAACGATGACATTAAAAATGAACATATATCAGCCGATACCGATATAGTGGCCGATATATCGTGCATCCCTACTTTTGCATCTTTTTTAAAAAGCTGGTCACTATTCACTGCCATTATATGGGAGAGTGTGAGCAAGACATTATTTAAAATTCTCCTTTTGTGGTCTTTTAAAGAAAGAAGGGCGTACGGCAATAGAACAACAGCAGGATGATTAATTTATGACATAATTTTCATTTTAGGGTGAACTATCCCTTTAAGAAGGTGAGCCTTTTGCTGTGACATCAGTGGTTTATCACAATGCCTGTCTGAAGAAAAAAAAAAAAACAGATCCGTCTGGTCTGAAATGTTTGTCACAGCTCAGGTATGTTCAGGGTTACTTGATGTGTTGCTCAATATTCAAAATCATCTTTATGTGCATTCTAGAAGTCTAGAGATCCAAAATCAAATATCAATCCCTTGAATTGAAGGCTCATTAAAAGCATTTCAAATGTTTCAAATGAGTTAATGCACTTTAATTACTCTGCAAACATAACATGCAATATCTGCAACTCAATTTAAAGGATAAGTGCAATGGACATGTTTACATAATGCACAAATAAAAATACAGACAATGTGTGAAATAAGCCATATAAATCCTGGGATCCTGGGCCTGTGTTTTCATCTGGTTATCTTTTTCCACCCGTAGCTTAGTTTTATTATTCACACCCAATGATGTATGGCTCTTCTATTGTGCAGTAATGACTCCAAAAGCAACAGAACCCCTCTGTCCATTCAGGCTAATTGTCTTCAGTGATGGGGCGACCCAGCCCTGAAACTGAAACCAGGGTGATGGAAGTCAATAGGACTGTAGGGTGAATCACACACAAACATTTCACTTTAAAATCAAAAGTAAAAATACATGAACTATTCCTCCTACACCCCTCCTGTTTTGTAATCATCATATTATTAGTAGAATATACTTCTGTCTTTTAAAGGAATAGTTCACCCAAAAATGAAAATTCTGTCATTATTTACTCACCCTCAAGTCCAAACCAAACAAAATATTATGCAAGTCAGTGGGGACCAAAAACTGTTTGGTTACTGACATTCTTCAAAATATCTTCTTTTGTGTTAAGCACAAGAAAGAAATTAATACAGGTTTAGAACAACTTAAGTTTGAGTAAATGATAACAGAATTTTCATTTTTTAGGTGAACTATCCCTTTAAGCGAATTCTAGTAGGCTATCACATTTTTATAACTGGGGCATGTTGTCACAAAAGAATCTGTGTGGACAATAACACAACAGTAGCTGCTGTAGCTTATCTGTGGACTTTAAGGTATGTGTCTAGACAGAAATTAAGCTTCAAGGAAAAACCAACCTTGAGAATGTTATAAGTGTGACTACTAGCCGCGTTTTCTGTTAATTTTGAGGTAAAAAAAGACATTTTTTTTCATACATTCACCTTTTTTTGAATATTTGCACCAATTCCAAGCTTTTTTTCCGGGGGCAAAATAACGAAACACACCTGCTGTTGACATTCGTACAGCGTTCCGCTCATATTTTTATTCGAGCCACCATGGAAACGCCAATGAGCGGACGCCTCAAAGTTTCGACCTAAATTCCGGAAGTTTCATGGGACGGAATCTCCATATATGAATAATTGTGGGCGGAGCCAGGATCTCAGGTGTGTGATAATGAACATGCCTTGTATTTGCAATCTCTCTCACCTTCTTTCAGTTTCTCATGTCTGGTTGGGCGAACGGCTACACCTATGGGTGTGACCTTGTTGATTATTCCAGTTCTCCTCAGGCTCTCAGGGTATGTGAATGGAGCACATTCTTTCCATTGTGCATTTGTTACTGTCAGATGATGCGTGCGACAAATTGGCATTTCCTTTACTATCTTGTTTCCTTTTTAGATGGCATGGACCTGCTGGCTGTACTACTTCTCCAAGTTCATTGAGATGCTTGACACTGTAAGTGGGTCTATTTTTTTCATTTAAAAACCAATTTTACAATGGCCTACCGACGCTAATCCTCTTGTTCCTTTTTGTAGATTTTCTTTGTCTTGAGGAAAAAGAACAGCCAAGTTACTTTCCTTCATGTCTACCATCACTCCATCATGCCCTTCACATGGTGGTTTGGGGTCCGATTCGCCCCAGGTAAAGTATTATACGACTGACACTTAAAGGGACAGTACATCCAAAAATGAAAATTGTCATTTACTCGCCCTCATGTCATTTCAAACCTCCTAATGCTTTCGGTCATCTTCAGAACACAAATGGAGATCTTTTTAATGAAATCTGAGTGTTTTCTATCAAAGGAGGGACAGAAGCTCTCAGATTTCATTAAAAATATCTTCATTTGTGTTTCGAAGATGAACGAAAGTCTTACGGGTGTGGAACGACAAAGGCATGAAATGGTGCACACAAATCAGCAAATTGAAGGAACGAATTGGTAAATGGTGCACATGATTTAGCAAATTGAGGGAACGAAATGGTAAATAGTGTGCACGAATTGGCAAATCGAGGCTAAAATGGTAAATCGTGTGCATGAATTAGCAAATCGAGGGAACAAAATTGTAAATGGTGCCCGCGCGCTAGCAAATTGAGGGGAAAAATTTGGTAAATGGTGTGCATGATTTAGCAAATTAGGGAACTAATTAGTAAATGGTGTCCATGACCTAGCAAATCGACGGAACGAAATAGTGCGCAAGATTTAGCAAATCGACGGAACGAAAATGGTAATGGTACCCGCGCACTAGCAAATCGAGAAAGAATTCACAAATTGTGCATGAATTGGCAAATCAAGGTAATGAATTAGTAAATCATGCGCACAGCTTGGCAAATCGAGGGAACAAATTATTAAAGCGCACAAATTAGCAAATCGAGGGATTGAAATTTCATATATCGTGCGCATGAATTGGCAAATTGAGGGAATTGGTAAATCATGCACATGAATTAGCAAATCGAGGGAATGAATTTCATAAATCGTGCACACGAATTGGCAAATTGAGGGAATGAAATGGTAAATTGTGCATGCAATTTTAGCAAATTGAGCAAACAAATTGGCAAATCGAGGAAACGAATTATTAAATCATGTGCACGAATTGGCAAATCAAGGAAACTAATTTTGTGAATCGTGCATATTCATTTTTTTTTATTTTATTTTTATTTTTTTTATCATGTGCAAGGCTCCGTACTTTAATTTTATTCTATGAAGTTCTTTTCGGGTTAAATATTCCTTTAACGAATGCTATGAAGTGCTAATGGTATATTTGGCTTTCTTAGGTGGTCTGGGAACTTTCCACGCCCTGCTGAACTGCATCGTCCATGTCATTATGTACTCCTACTACGCTCTTTCTGCCATGGGACCCGCCTACCAGAAGTACCTGTGGTGGAAAAAGTACATGACCACCATCCAGCTGGTAAGTTAACCTTTCACAAGCTTATCTACCAAATGCCTTTTTGTTGTCAAAATCCAGGCTTTTGACGTGGGAACTCTGAGCTGGTTTTAACTTGACCATTCTGTTTGTGTCAGGTTCAGTTTGTGATGGTCACGGCTCACATCGGCCAGTTCTTCTTCATGAAGGACTGTCCTTACCAGTTCCCCGTCTTCCTCTACATCATCGGTCTGTATGGGCTGATCTTCCTGCTCCTGTTCCTCCACTTCTACTACCACGCCTACACCAAGGGCAAGAGGCTTCCCAAAGTGCTCCAGAACGGAAACTACCTTCTCAAGAAATCCGAGTGATCTTTCCCTTGGCCAACCTAAAAAGTGAAGCTCTAACCTGTTAAGTGGGAATATTCCTTTTTATTTCATGTGTTCAAGTTCCACTCCCCTGTTTTATGTTAAAACTAATGTGGAATACCGCCACCTTATCACTGGATTTAAGACTTCAGAATTTGCACACTGGTGTTTTACTAGAGAAGCTGTCCTCATTTTTTTGTTGTCTTCACTTAAGGCTTTGAAATGAGTATGGGGTGGGAAGTACAGTATTTGTTATGTCTTCCAATTTAACTGTAAATATTGAAATTATCAGCTTTGGAATATGATTGAACTGCTGGCCAAATATGCAGAGGTTATGAGAGCAAAGGTGATTGACGTTTGTTGCTAAAAGGGGTTTTTGAAGGTTGTGTTTTAGTTGTAACTGAATGAGCCCGAGGCCCTTTGACCCTTGAGGAACACCTGACTGATCGACCTGCTTGTGCTCGAACCTGTGCCGCAGAAGTGACATCATCTGAAGTTACTGTGTTTATGATGTGACTTATTTATTCTTTATTTAATGTTGATGTTTTCTTAATGTGATCTTTTTAAAAAAAAAAAAGAAATTGATTTGTAGGAATTACCTGTTATGCTTTTATATTCTGATGTGAGGAAATGGAACACCAGAACAATGTCACAGGATTCGTTTTTTTCCTTGTTTTTGTCTTTTTAAAATCAATTTCCAATTTTGTGAAAGAAATCGAAGTGTTTTTATAGTGAAACAAAATAAATTATTTGTCACCATCTCTGTGTTCTTGCGATTTCATTACGTGTACATAATTTTTCAGCTAAACTACATCTCCCATGCTGCACTTTGGCAACCCCGGTAAAGCTGATGCCCATATTTGGTAAGGCAGCGTCACGTGCCTGGTTTCGTGTGCCAATCACATCATTGGCAGGAACGTTTCGGTTTTCAAAAGTGAAGTAACTGGCGTGGAGATGTTGACACAGATAAACGCGTTAAATGGATAAATTATAAGAATATAAGTTTTTAAAACTTAATAGGGCTAAAATGGATGGTAAAATGATTGGACCTGGGCCTTATAGGGCGACGAAACTGGTAAGAATAACTTTTAAAAAGCTGAATGCTTTCGCTCGTTAATTTAACGCTTCACGTGAGCTGATTTTATGTGTATTTTAAATGTCTTTTTAATCTGTTCAAATATATTACAATAATATAAGGCCACACACATATAATAGGCAAAACCTTTGTTTTTTTCATGCACTTTGGGCTATTTTGCTTCAATAACTTCTTTCAGAGTAGTGGAAAGACATGAAAAAATACTATAGTTAATAATAGTAAATACTATAGTGTTTTTGAACCATACTATAGAAAATTGTAGTATACATACTGTATATATTATAGTATTTACAACACTTTAATGAATGCTACAGCATACTGTAGTATTAACTATAGTGAACTGATAAACTGTACTAAATACTATAGTATACTTTAGTTTTACTACAGTAACTCTAGTATAATATACCCTATAGTTGTAGAAAACTTAGTACAGTATTGGGTAAAGTAATTTGTTTATATTGCTATAGTTGCTCTATTACCACATCAACTTATAGAATTCAAGTACTTTACTATAGTATGGTTCAAAAACACTATAGTATAAATTACTATATTACTTTTTCATGTTAAACTGTATTTTGCATCTGTAGATTTCAAGTACAATAAATACATTTTAAAGCCAGAAATCTCCTCTTCAGCACTTACATACAAACTTTAGCTTCATTTCTATCTATATTCTGATGGTTTTTACATATATATAATGTAACATATCACATATTCCTATAACATGGTAATTATTTTATGGCTGTTGACAGTATTTTTATGATTTATGGAGTGATAAAAGTAGATCTCTTCTGTAAAAACATTGATCTTTTAATATGTCACCAAAATGAAAATATGAATTTAAAATTTCTGTTTTGAGAACTTATGCTAATTAGTGTGTATTTAATTAGAGAATGCCTCATTTGCATATTTAAAATTACATTTCAGAAAATTTGAAATCCTTGAGAAAGCATGAAAAATAAACAGGCCACTCATGTTTCTATATGGTCAATGACGTCACGTGACGGGTCATTTTTTTGTCCGAAGGCCTTAATAATAATAAAAAAAAACAAAGATATGACATCCAAAGTATGTAAGGTTGTACAACTAGATCTACTTTACTGAATCCAAAAGGTTTTTAATTATATTTTGCTACATATAAAGGTATTTTAAAGATTTTGAAGTGTCAAAAGGTCATTCGGTTTAACCGTCCAACCGTTCATTTGTGAATAAAAAATCTTAAAATGTAATGTATATATTTTTTATTCTGGCATGATTTTTATAACATCATATATCAACATAGTGCAAAATGGTATTAAAATGTATTAAAATTATTCGTTGCTTTGTTATGAGAAAGAATGTCCGGAGAAATGAATTTCATTGATGTCATTCGGAATAACCAATATAAAGGGACCATTTTGGATCAAGTCATGCGGTCAATATCATGTGACAGGATGTGACATCATTCAGACACCTGCAAAGGACCCCATGGTCATGAAGCAAAGTAACTAACTCTCTTAACTAACTGAAAAATTCATGTTTTCACTTGATCATACGCATGTCCCGAAACATCAGGTCATTCAGTACAACCGCTATAAAACATGGAAAATGTTGTAATATTTTAAAAACTTGTACTAAATATATAAAATGTTTGATTGCCCTTTTGCTAGCTAGCTAAATATCAGCCTGTTAGCATTGTTTGAAAATATCGTCATTCAGTATAACCAAAAGTGTCATTCGGCAAAACCAAAATTTTGACTTTTTTGATGACAAATTTTGTCCATCTTGTAAAAAATGACAAAATCAGTGTTAAGTGATTATAAAAACCACATAATCTCATTGTTAACACTTAATAAAACTTCAAAATTAATTATATTTCAGTGCTTCCCACACATAGACTTTACTTGGGCGGGCCGCCCAGGTATAATAACGGCCGCCCAAGTATATTTGGAGACACATTTTTGCTTTTATTATTTTTATCATCTTATACTTTTATATCCACGCAAGATAATGAAACCATCCGCGTTTCGTACCTGCTCGTTATGTGTGCGTCAGAACTGTTTGCTCCCGCTGACATTCCCATGGGCGCTGCATTTTGCAAAGTCACAAGGCGTCGCTGTTGCGTATTCTACAAGCTCGTGCAACAGCGCTTCAGACTGCTTCAAAGTGATTCTCAATCAATGAAAAGCGCAGATTTATGCCAAGTGATTGCTAATGAACTCAAGTTAATGAATTATTACAATGTCTACTTCATGGCTTTTATATAAAATGTTTTATACGGCTGTAAGAATCTGAAGGATCAGCCTGCAATAGTACAGACATTTCAAAATAAGAGTCCCGGTGTATTTTGGGCTTGTTTATAATTAAAAGTCACACGCTAAGTTTTTTCTCTTTCTATTGGGCATTATTGGTATTTTGGTTACACAATAAATTGTATTTAATTTGATTTCCATTTAATTCATAGTAAATTATTGTAGTCTCCCCCACAGGAAGAAAAGACTAATAACATTATTTTACACATATATTATTCATTATATAAATTTTACTAGTAAAAATTGTGTCCCATTCACATAGAGAGACACTATATGACAGCAAGGAGAACATAGGAAAAGGAGAACCATTTAAATGCTGTAATTTTGCATAATTTACAATGCATAATAATGCATAATATTAGTATGTAAATAAATGTAATAGTATGCTATGTAATTCAAATTAATTTCAATAAATAAAAATACTGTTAAAAATCACACATTATTTGTTTGTCACTTTTGTGCCGTGGGTAATAGGAGGATTTTTCACCCGGCTACCACCGCAAGTATATTTCAAACCTGTGGGAAGCACTGTATCTCCATTATGTTTTTTACACTATTCGTCAATGACCCATAATCAGTGTTGTTTCTCTGGGCTGTGATTGATGTGACAAGTAAACCATCTAAAGAAAATCATCACTTTGGCCAATGCATTAGTAAGGGTGAACTGAGAAGTGAGAAATCCATTACTTTTAGATGCACTTTATTGATCCCAGAAGATAAACTCCTGTGCAACAACATTCACAGTGGTAACTAGTTTCAAAAATACCATTTACTCCAATTATTGTTATTAATGAAATATTAATATTAGGTTTTGGTGTGGACACATAAAATAGTTAATTAGAAGAAAATACCACAACATTGTCACAATGTGAATTTATCAACTCTCAACAAGTGTCAGTAAAAACTGCATTAAATCTGAAATGTCTTCTCTTTTTTCCAGTGGAATGAGACCATCAAGCTCTTCCGTGGTGGAATGCCTGTCAGACGTCACTGGGCTCATTTCAGGAGTTACGATCACAGTTTCACCGGAGCTGAGGCTGTCAACTTCCTCCACGATTTGCTCAGACAAAACCAGAACTTCGGGCCGGAGGTGACGCGCTTCCAAACACTCCAGTTACTCCGGAAGTTCCTCAAAAATCACGTCATCGAGGACGTCAAAGGACGGTTTGGTAAAGAGGACTTTGAGGACAACGGGCATCTATACAGGTGCTTTAAAAGAGTCTTTCATAAATGGCATTAATTTCCTGTTTATTAATGTGAAGCTGCTTTGAAACTGCTCTGTACTGTATTGAATTTTATATATATAATTATAACTAAATTATAATTAATATATTAAATATAATTTAGTAAATATCATTTATGAAGAATCTTTTATAAATGGCATTATTTTCCTGTTTATTAATGTGAAGCTGTTTTGAAACTGCTCTGTATTGTATTGAATTATTATAACTAAATTATATTTAATATATTAATTATAAATTTTAAAAAAGCTATATATATTATATATATATATATACATAATTTATACTCAACCGTTCAAAAGTCAGGGGGCATTACGTTTAAAAAAAAATAAAAATGTTTTTTTGCTCATCAATGCTGCATTTATTTGATCAAAAGTACAGTAAAAAATTGTGAAATATTTTTACAATTTAAAATAACTGTTTTCTATGTGAATATATTGTAAAGTATAATTTATTGCAGTGATCAAAAGCTGAATTTTCAGCATCATTACTCCAGTCTTCAGTGTCACATGATCCTTCAGAAATCATTCTAATATGATGATTTGCTGCTCAAGAAAAATCTTACGGACCCCAGACTTTTGAATGGCAGAGTATATTGCATTATACTACAAAAAAAAATTGTTTTGTATTTCAAAATAATTAATAATAAATGCTTTAAATTTGTCAGATTTCCTCCACAATCTCCTCTGAAGCCTGTTCCTGTGCGTCCACCTGTAAGAGATCATATCTCAGTTCCCAGAATCCCACACTGGGACGACTATGAGGAGATCTCAGTGCCAGAGAAGATCCCCATGAAGCCTCTTATGGTAGGAGAAAACATGAAAATGTATTCTTTCTGGTGCCGTTTACAATGTTAAACCTACTGAGCATAACTTTCACATAGTTTTTGTAAGTTCCTAAAATGTTATTTTGATCTTAGAATTCCGAGTCGTGGAATAAGAGGCACAGCATCGCCATTGGTGAGGTGCCGGAATGCCGATTAGTCCGGAGGAGAGAGTTAACCCCGAAACACGTGGACCAGATATGGAAGTCAATGACACTAACACAGTAAGCATCAACAGATATTTTTTTGTTTACACCTGGTCACTTCATGTGTTTTTACTGATCACTATCTGATTTATTTACACTTGGCCACATAAATGTGTCTCCGCAAAACAAATTCTTCAGTTCCCATGCTATATGCAAATCTGTTGCGAAAGCATTTCGGAGGGCATTTGCACCTGGTCTATCCGATCAGAGAAAACTTATGAAGTGACCTGGTGTTAACAGGCCCAGAGAAGCTCTAATCCTGCTCAAAAAATGTTTACTACACGATGTTTATATGGTAGTATGTTTTAGACGGTTGTAAGAATGCATATTTTATCTTCCTCATCTGAACTTAAATGAGCAGCCAGCTAATGTGCAGACATCAGACCTGCCAACATGTACGCATTTTGCGTACCAGGTACGCATTTTGACCTCAAAGTACGCTGGTACGATTTGTCATTCTATACTACGCAAAAACCCGGTGACTCCTCTGTGCACGCCTAGTACTCAAATCCAGCAAAAGAGTTCGACCAATCTGAGCGCTGGGTTCATTTCCCTAAATAGCAAGAGGGGATGATTGACAAATGCGTACAGCCTATCAATAAAAAGAGACTGCAAATCGACAGCAATACAAAATCCCGCTCGATCCCTCCTTCCACTCCCGTCGTCTGTGACTGAATTCTCAAGCGAGAACAATACAGCAGTCATGGTACTTCTGACACCTTAAGGTAAACGAGTATAAAATGTACAAGTAATGTTGAACAACAAATCTAAATAAAATTGAAATCGCTGATTATGAAAATGTTGTGATGTGTGACTGACTGACAAGCGCGAGTCTGGAGAAACAGGCGTTTATTTATTTTCTCAGTGTTGAGAAACATATATAGCCTACATGTGTTGCGTTATTGTGTTAATACTAACTAAAGTAACTAATTATGTTATATAGCCTACTTATTTTGTATGAAAACTAGCACATTAGTTACTTATGCATTTAACATGACCGTTGTCTAAATGCTGCGCGAGCTCTCTCTCATAACACAAACGCGTGCGCGCACAGAGAGGTAAAATGAAAATTGCCGTGTTTGGTTTAAAATTTGTTCTTGCTTGTGTTATTTTTTTTGTCAGAAAAGATTTTTAACTATCCACCCGTGTTTTTAAGATTCGGTAAATGACGGACGCTTTAGTTATCACAACCCCTCGTTATATGACTAACTTCTTGATATTCTTGAATACTCGATGCGTTTGCTCTTATTGGTCCTTTCTATTCATTGTCAACTGTTTTCTATAAATGTTGTATTGGCTAACTTTTATTCAGCGAATGTTTGTCTTGTTTATAATTCAAAGACAGCACGCTACAAATAGAAACCTTTTTTTCTGTGGGATTTAGTATCATATTTGGATATTGGAATAATAAATTAAGTATTTTAAATGAATCACATGTAAACTCAATGTTTACTATTTTCTAAGGATTTCTTAATTGTAGACTAGTTTTCATTACAAAACCTGTATGAACGACTCAACTGTCAGGTTAGTTGTATGTAAATATAGCCTTCTTGAAATTGCAAACAAAAATTTTGTCCATATTAAATATATGAATGTGATTTACTTGTGGTTTGTATAAGCACACATTATGCAATGCAAGATTAATCATGAATTTAAAAAATGCTTTTGAGCAGGTGTAGTAAAATTTTTAATTGTGTCAAATTAAACTTTTAAACAGTCAAAATTAGATTAAAGAAGATGGGTTTGTGTGCTTTGTGTATTGTATTATCAAAAATGTAAAAAAATTACCCCCCCCCACACCCCCGTCCAGTCACACTGGTACTCGAAAAAATTTCCAAGGTTGGCAGGTCTGAGACATTTCAGAATAAGAGTCACGGTGTATGCAGGATGGTTTATTATTATTTTTCCTGGTCATTATTGTTATTTTGTTTACACAACAAACTACATTTAACTTAATTTAATTTCTATTTGATTCATAGTAAGCTACTGTATCTTCTGTCACAGGAAGGAAAGACTAAGAACATTATTGGACACATTATTCAATATATTTTTCAAGTATAAGGGTTATTATAGTTAACTAAACTTAAAACCATAAAAAAAAAACTTCATTAGTTGAAATAAACGTTAACTGAAATAAAAATTGTTATTTTAAAAATATTATTTTATTTCATCTAGATTCCAAGCTGAATGTTCTAAAATAACTAAAATAGAAATAAAAAACTATAATGACATTTAAAAGCAAAAACTAAAAGACATAAACACAAAAAATTACTAAAACTTTTAACTAAAATTACAATGAAAGCAGAAAAACTAAAAATGAAATCTAATCATTTTTTTAAGAAAAACTATAATAGTACCTCAATGATAAGTGTGTCATTCCCTGAAAAGCACTGAATTAGCTCTCTTTCGTGTCTTTTTGCATTTAAACGGTCAAAAAACGTCTGTTTTGGCAGGTAAAGTACAGTTGGTTGTCTTTAGTGAACATAAACAGTTTTCAGATGTATATCAGAGTATTGGATCTGTGCATGCATACTTAATGCATTACAATTTAACTAAATTAGATTTAGTCGACTAAAACTAAAACAATTTCCGATGACTAAAATATGACTAAAACTAAATGGCATTTTAGTCAAAAGACTATGACTAAAACTAAATCAAAATTTGCTGTCAAAATTAACACTGGTGTAATGTTTCAGTTTGAGGCTTTGAGCATGAAAAAACTCTGCAAAGTTTCAAAGTCCCTCAAAGTTATTCTCTATATCGTTGTCACTGTTTCTGAACTCCCTGAAACGCCTCCATTGTAGTCTTGAGTTTTCTTCCAAGGAGAGAAAGAACACATCACAATATTCCTCATTTAAATAATTCATATGCAGAATAAAGGGGCGGGGCCTGGTTGAGATAGCCTAGCCCTTATAGATAACTCTCTTGTTAGTTTACAGACTGTTTTGGGTCTCCAGTCTCTGGACGGGGTTCTAGATGCCAAACTTCTGAGCTCGAAGCACATCGTTCACAATGTGTTTGGCGTTAATAAGCAGGGCATTGTTGTCCTGAAGAACAAAACAGGTGAGCATGGGTTATATCATAACACATTAAATGTTCTTAAAGCTAATGTCTGACAGATCTCTTTCTCTGTTTTGTTTCTAAAAAAAAAATTTTCTGTAGAGGACTTGCCTCATTGGGTGTTATCTGCAATGAAATGCCTGGCAAACTGTGAGTGATTCAACTCAAAGACATTACTGTTCAATAAATAATTAAATTTTTTATTAATCATCACAATAAGCAATTATTTTCCCAAGTAATATAGTTCATTAGGCTATCTATAGCTTGCTATATTAATATGGAATTAAATATGAAGTCTGTATGCATGTGTTTTACAACTGCCATGTGTTTTATGATACTTTATACATCTCTGAATCATCTTTAGGGCCCAATGGCAGTGACGCCAGGCAGCCCATGTATCCAGGGTTTGAGAGAGACGTCTTCAGGACAGTTGCAGAACATTTTCAGAGACTGAAAGAACCACTTTTGACGTTCCATCTGTATGAAATATTTGTCAGTATTCTGGGTGAGTGATGCACAAGCTATTCACTTATCTCTTATTCACCTTATCCAGAACCAGTAGTGTTTTTTTTTTTTTTTTTTATCCCTTAAAACTCATCTTTGATCACCAAATGTCACATTTAAAATTTCGTCATGCCTTAAAATAGCTTAAATGTAGCTTTACACCCTTGCCTCATTTATTATACACGGATGTATGAATATGCCAATTAGCCCCGCCTACACTCACTCGGTCATTTAGAAAGGCTTTGAACACCTTAGAACGTCGGTGGAGAAAGGCATATAGTTCATCATAACATTGTAATATACATCATACACCTGCCATATTGCTAAATCTACACCAGTGGTTCCCAAACTTTATAGCTTGGGAAGGGATTACCATCTTTTATAAAATAAATAATGTTTTAAATAAATGTTCAATAGAGAAATATGCAATGATGGTAAAACTAAGTAAAACTTTTAAATATTAAACTAAAACCACCAGTAGGTGGCAGCAAGTTACTGTTTTTATGAGTGAGTCATCGAGTCATTCATTCAGTAACGAAGCAAATGGCGGTGAATGAATCATTGAATCATTGACTCACGATTCATTCAAAGCCGCAGAATTGTTCGTGAAACAGACGTGCTGTGGTTTTCGTTAGAACTATTATTTCAATGCAAAATCGAGTAAATACTGTGTTTAAAATGTACGTTTTTGTTTTTTGACCTGTTGTATAATATTGTCACGTTTGCAGTCATGTGGATATTTGGGAACAATTGCATTCTTGCTCGTTATCATCATTAAATACAAGAACTCACACAAGGTATGTTTTTGTATCAGAGACAGTTTGAGTCTTAAATCGAAATTAATCCACTATCTGTGTCTGTATTTGTTCTTCATGCGAGTAAGTGCTGAATCCCCACTTTCACAAAGCTGCATTGTCGAGAACGACAGTAATTTAGCGTGATTTAAGGCAGCAGATTCTGCACGCAATCTATCATATGCATGCTGCTTGTGTGGATGCAGTCATTTTTGACTGCAAATGATGAGGTAATTTGATTAAATGTACTGGATTTACGACATTTTGCAGTTAGAAATACATGCATATTATTTTAAGTTAGATTTAAATGAACTACTCAGCATTTGTTGGCGTACCCCCTTCTGTCACCTCACGTACCCCAGTTTGGGAACCACTGATCTACATGATTTTTTATATCAACAAAAAAATATACCGGGATGGTTTCTTGAAACTCCCCTGCTTCAGAGCTGTCATAGTTAATGATATGCTAAAGCTCGCCGGCATGATGACGTGATTGGTTACAAGGTAGTTTGTGATGTCAGAAACACCAGCGGGTCTTTTTTTCACTGCAGTTTTAAATAGAAAATACTCAGCAATGGTGCTGACTTATGAATTTGCACAAAAACACCACATATAAACAACTTTAAAAACTTGATTTTCACCACAGGGGGACTGTGCAAGTACCAGAACTGTGCAAAATTTCTAAGTTTCGCTTCCGAAAACGGTTATGGTGTGATGGATGTGCGAAGTGCGGGGAGCGTTGATATTAAATAAGCAGAAGCTCAACCTAACTTGAATAATGCACAAGAGTTACACCTCTTCCTGAAGCTCAAATGTGCTGCGTTACACTCGAGAATGATCCTCATTGGTTACGCAGCACGTTTGAGCTTCAGCAAGAGGTTTGCCTTGTGCGTTATTCAAGTTAGGTTGAGCTTCTGCTTGTTCGCTGATCAATGTTTACATGTGAGGAAAGCCTAAATTAAATCTGTTCATAATAGCAAGTGATCGATTCTCTTCTATGACAAAGATTGGTTCAGTCACTCCGTATGTACTTTAAATAATGTTTAAATGGTTTAATATTTATGAATTTTACTATGTACTTGGCTTGCTCATTTCATTGTGTCTGGTGCGCTCTTGCCGAGAGAGCCCGCCCACACTCTCTTCTGATAGGCTGTGGATTTTGATTGATTTATCGCTTCTCATTGTCGCGTGGACAGGCAAATTGTTTGTTGCTGGAATCTTATCGCACTGTGTCTGGTTAGGACACGGTGTTACGGGTTTGGAATGACATGAGGGTCAGTAATTAATGACAGAATTTTAATTTTGGGCTGAACTAACCCTTTAAACTGCTGCAGAGTATTTAAAAATGTTTAATTAATTTAAATGAGTTATTTAAAGAAATCTGTTTGAATGAATCAGTGACTCATAAAGACTTCACTTGTTTCATTACTGGATGAATCAGTGTTTTTGAATGAATCATATTTGCAACGCCTCCGGGCAGTTATCGGGCATCCAAGACCAAGTCCTATCTATTTGAATTGGAGAATCCTGAAATCTCAAAAACTACTTGCTGAACTCACGATTAAATAACTTATTTCAAATCAGCAACAAAATCTGATATCAGTCCCTCCAGAAAAACGCAGATTTTTTTTTGTGATTGTTGCGGGCAAAAATCCTTGATTTTGCGGCACGTTTTCTTAAAAAATACGATGGAATATGTGGGATATTTTTGCAATTTTATGCGATTTAAAATTGCGGGAACTTGCAAAAACTGCGGTTTTGATGAAAAAGAGAAAAAAAGGTGATTCCTCCAACACCCTGTTCTCATTAGGCTACTACCTTAATGTAAAGAGTTATTACTTATTACTTCCTATGATAAGCAAGCATACTAATCACAGAATATTTAAGTTCTCATTCTGTTTTATTTCAGACCTTAATTAACACATGGCTCAAACTTACAAAACATTGAGTCAAACAAGTTCTGTAGCTTTACAAAAGGAATATTCAACAACTTCTGTAAAAATGAATAAATAAAATATAAAAAAATAAAATGTGTGCTTCCTGTTTTACAGAGGTAGCTATAGACCTTATGTAGCCCCGCCCCTTTTCAGCGCTGCGCTTGTATTTCCACAGCGATCTTTACGTATTTATGAATGAACTGCTCATTTTAAAATCTTCCCGGTCTATTGTCATTTGTTAAGACATCTGCTTTAAACATTACAATGCTCATGATAACTTTCATTAACTCTACAACAGGTAAATCCACTTCACCAGCTAATTATTCTTCAACAGTGATGCCATAGAAATCTGCTACCGCAAAAATGGAAGTTCAAAGACAATATTCTAAAGATGGCGGCGCGCTTGTTTCTCTGGTAAATAAGGTCTACAAACCAGACAGAAACTGCTTCGCACGGTCTTTTGCGCTTTATTTTTGTTGGCAAATGAGAATGATTTGCGTGTTTCATCATGGTTTCACCCTGGTTTCACCGCGGGGTTTGCAGATGATGTTCACGTCGCTTAATTACGTCACTTCATAAGGTTCCCATGGCAATAGGGGGAAAATAATGGCGCTTTACTGGCGTAAACGCAACATTTTTCAAATTTCTGCTAAGATATATGTGACTTTTTTGCAACAAAAATACAGGGATTATGAAATCATGCTAGCCCCGCATATTTTGCTTGCTGAAATCGGCAATTTATGTGGCGTATTTGAAAAAATGCGACCCCCGCATAAATATGCGGACTTTGGCTGATTATGCATTAAATCAGGCGATCGCATAATCGCGTTTTTCTGGAGGGACTGTGATATGAACTGTTGCATAAATGTTGTTTATTATGCTCGAGTGGCGTTAAAAAAGCTTATTTTCCAGGCTAGACGAGCCAATGCGCATGTGCAGTCCTAATATTTAGAAGGCGGGACGCATTTCGCCATATTGCATGTTGCAGTTTCTCCCATTCATAACTAATATGAGTGAACCATCTTTCTACATCTATAGTCTTTGAAGAATCAATCTCTTGAATGAATGATTCAATTACATACATTTTTAACATTCATTTGTCGCCACCTGGTGGCGTAACGATGCAATCGATACAATCGTTATTTGAAGATACAAGTTACTTTTAAAAGATGATTTGTTCTATTTTGAGGTCAAGCAGGTCATTCATGACTCAAACCAAGGCAGTCTCTGTTCTGTGTCCCTTTCTAAACCCAGATTGAAAAGGCTCAAAAAAGCTTGTTGAATGACAAGAGTGAGTATAGTTGTCGCAACGACACATTCTTAGCGAGAAAGGGAAGATTTAAAATAGGCCTGTAGATCAGATTTATCACATCCAGGCTTTTCAAGGACTGGAATAATAGCTGCAACCTTAAGGCCTTCTGGAACAATACCAATAGTAAGGGAGGTGTTCACGATGTTCAGAATGAAGGGACTTATTGATGGCAGACACTCCTTAAGAACAACTGTTGGAATAGGAGTACATGTTGTATTCATTGCCATAATTAATTTCAAAATAACTGTTTCAAAGGTAGAGAATGTAATTTCAGGAGAACTAGGTGGATAAGTCACAGGAACTGCAGAATAGGGTGTCAAACTAATAGACTATGAATGTTCATTGTATTGACCAAGTGTTGTTCGTCATACGAAGTGGAGGTGGGGCTAATTTGCATATTCATATATCCACGTATACCAAATGAAGGGTGCAGAGGTACATTCAAGCTATTTTAAAGGGTTAGTTCACCCAAAAATGAAAATAATGTCATTTATTACTCACCCTCATGCCGTTCCACACCCGTAAGACCTTTATCTTCAGAACACAAATTAAGATATTTTAGTTGAAATCCGATGGCTCCGTGAGGCCTGAGCAATGACATTTCCTCTCCAAGATCCATTAATGTACTAAAAACATATTTAAATCAGTTCATATGAGTACAGTGGTTCAATATTAATATTATAAAGCCACGAGAATATTTTTGGTGCACCAAAAAACCCAAAATAACGACATATATTGATGGCTGATTTCAAAACACTGCTTCAGGAAGCTTCGGAGCGTTATGAATCTTTTGTGTCGAATCATGATTCAGATCGCATGTCAAAAACTGCTGAAATCACGTGACTTTGGCGCTCCGAACCGCTGATTCATAACGCTCCGAAGCTTCCTGAAGCAGTGTTTTGAAATCGGCCATCGCTAATAAGTCGTTATTTGTTTTTTGGGCACCAAAAATATTCTCGTGGCTTTATAATATTAATATTGAACCACTGTACTCACATGAACTGATTTAAATATGTTTTTAGTACATTAATGGATCTTGAGAGAGGAAATGTCATTGCTCAGGCCTCACGGAGCCATCGGATTTCATCAAAAATATCTTATTTGCGTTCCGAAGATGAACGAAGGTCTTACAGGTGTGGAACGACATGAGGGTGAGTAATAAATGACAGAATTTTCATTTTTGGGTGAACTAACCCTTTAAGGCATGAAGATTTTTTTTCCACAGGAAAAAAAAATTAATATGTCATTTTGGTGATCAAAGATAAGTTTTAAGGGATAAAATTACTGACTACATGGGGACTTCAAATTTTCAAATATTTTATTTTAGGCAGCGGCTATTTGCAATAAGTGACAATAGCAGCATTTTCTTAGCGATATGCTTACACTAGGTGAAAATAGGGATAGATTTTATTTACCTATTCTGGCCGAACCAGACATTGGTGGGCGGAGCTAGTGTAATAGCGATTGCCAACAAGGGAAGCTATTTGCACTTAGTGTAAATAGACACTCTGTTTATTTTATTGTTAATTTAAGGATTCACTTCAACTAGGATCTGAATTAGTATGAATGATGTTCCTCACAGGGCTTCTGCAGCGACAGTCGGTTGCGATTGAAGCGCTGCAGGTCTGCTTCCTCCTGTTGCCCCGGCCAACCGGCGTAAACTGCAGCTGTTAATGCGTCTGATAGCTAAAGTCTGTGCCAACCCCTCGCTGCCCCCTCTGAACGACACCATAGGAGCACGAACTCTGGTAACTCACTCTCTTCCTCAGATAGATGTTCTGTATGAAAGGCAAATAGCTGTTAATCCTTAACCATCATAGTTAATTTATAATTCAGCTCAGCGTTCAGTAGATTCGACAAGCAGCTTTCACACGGTCTGTCTCTTGTGGGTGGTGACGCTCCCGTGCAGATGGTCCAGACCTTCTCGCGGTGCATTCTGGGATCTGCAGATGAGGTGGACTTGGATGAGCTGTTGGCCACAAAGCTGGTCACATTTATGATTGATAACCATGACAGTGTGCTGAAGGTGCCGTCCAACCTGCGAAAATCTGTCGAGGAGCATCTGTCCCACCTCAGAAGAGCTCAGGTCAGCATCTCACATTATTCATTACATGTTTGTTAATTGACTGAAAATATGAACTTCTTTAGTGCAAATCTGAGAGAAACAGAATATTAAGTGGGAATTAATCAGTGTTGGTACTAATCACATCTTCAAAAGTGTAACTGACCCTTTGCTGGAAGTTTGATTGACAAGCGATCTAACCAGTCATAACACCGAATCCATTTTGTCCGACAAAGCAGTCAGGAGTTAGAAGATTAACCTCGGTGGACTTGAACTTGAAAAATGTTGTGTACTGATGTCTTTCCGCGTTTGAAACAACATTCACAACACATTAAAGAGTCACAAAATGGTTTTTATTGTTCGAATTTCTTAAAAAAATTACACAGTTTGAAAGCTGGGACTTTGTTAATATCATAAGTAACCTGCTCTGTCTTGTCTGTCGACGTGTTGTCAGTGTCCTCTTTGCTCCGCGATGTATTTTTCACTGTGTGTGGCGTGACAGCGCCATGGCTTATCGGACAAAGCAACAGTAACTAAGGGGGGCGGGTCTTTGCGAAATGTCAATTAGATTACTGCACTAATTACTCTCTCTAAAAAGTATTGCATTACTTATTACTAATTACTTTCTAAATCCCATATCAACCTCGAGCAGTTGAACAATACAAGGAAAGACAAGAAAATGCTCTTTTAATTCTTTCAAATAAATAATGTAAAATTGCATTGCAACTGCAACTGACCAAATATTAAAAATTTAACATTTAAAGGGAGAATATTAAATATTTAATTAAAACATACATTTTACAGGGTTCTCGCGGATCCTTAGAGTCTTAAAAGGTCTTAAATTAGATTTTTTAAATTTAAGGCCATAAAAAAGTCTAATTTTTATTTATGAGAGGTCTTAAATTTTATATGACAATTTGACTTAGACATATCTAAATCATTTACTAAATGAAAACTATCTAATTAGCGTACATATTATTTTTATTTTATTTTTCTTTGTGGATTTGATTGTTCACGTGACAATTTAACGATGTGCATGCTGACATTGAGTTTGTCACTCACGCTCTCACTGCATGATGTATGCGGTTATATTCCCTCAAAATTCAAGATACATGGGCATTTTTGCCCCCATGAGTTTTTGTCTCACCGTATAATTATATAATATGAAATGATGTAGTTATGCAATATCACACGAGGAAGAGTGCCGTTTTCCCCAAATCAGAACGATTGCACATGTGATATTTATTTTATACAACAGTTAAATGAACAATAAGTTAACATTGTGAGTTACATTTTAGACACAATATTGTCAAAATGAAGAACAGCAGAACAGTCTCCGTGCAACAGACAGAAATGTTTTTATATACTGACTGAGTCCTCATTTTGAATGAATCAGTCATTTGAACAAATCGGCTGAATGAATGACTCACTTATTACAGTGACTTGCTGCCTCCTACTGGCAGTTTAGTTTCATAATTAAAGTACACTAATTAAAAAGTTAATTAGAAATCATTTCATATTTAAATATTGAATTAAATATATGTAGACAAATTGTAAATGCTGTGTAAATATATTAATGCCACTTCACATGCCGCTTTTGTCACCTCTGCATTGCAAATATGGATTTTGTTGATAATGATTTAATTTGATTGGTAACAGCTCTATACTGTGCTATTATTCTAATAGATTTTAATTTGAATGTTAGAATTTGACGTAAAAGATGATGCATACATCTAATAAGTTTAAAAAATTTTGGAAATCCATTTAAGGTGCTTTTGAAATGACTTTAAAAATATTGAGATACATTTTTTTGTCAATATTGCACACCCCTAATGTATAGTATTAATTTTTATTTCTTCAGGTCTTAAAAAGGTCTTAAAAAGCCTAAAATTTGACTTTAAAAAATGTGCAGCAACCCTGATTTTAATAATAGAGGTTAAATTTTGATGTTACCAAAATTATATATATATATATATATATATATACACTACCGCTCAAAAGTTGGGATCGGTAAGATTTTTAATGTTTTTAAAAGAAGTTTTGTCTGCTCACCAAGGGTGCATTTACTTAATTAAAAATACAGTAAAAACAGTAATATTGTGAAAAATTATTACAATTTAAAATGACTGTTTTCTATTTGAAAATATTTTAAAATGTAATTTATTCCAGTGATCAAAGCTGAATTTTTAGCATCGTTAATCCAGTCTTCAGTGTCACATGATCCTTCAGAAATCATTCTAATATGCTGATTTGCTGCTCAAAACATTTATGTTTATTGTCAACAATTTGTGTACTTTTTTTCAGGATTTTGATGAATAGAAAGTTCAAAAGAACAGTTTATCTGAAATCAAATCTTTTGTAACATTTAAATACTGTTGATTTTTTTTTTATAAAGAATTTTAATTTTTTGAAAAAAAATAAAATAAAAAATGAAAACTTTTGAAGGATGTATAATCTCAGATTTCAGATAAAGCTGTTCTTTTGAACTTTCTATTCATCAATAATCCTGAAAAAAAATACACAATTTTTGAAAACACATAAATGTTTCTTGAGCAGCAAATCATCATATTAGAATGATTTCTGAAGGATCATGTGACACTGAAGACTGGAGTAATGATGCTGAAAATTCAGCTTTGATCACAGGAATAATTACTTTAAAATATTCAATAGAAAACAGTTATTTTAAATTGTATACTGATAATACGTTAACCAATATACTGGTTTACGTTTTTAATTAAGTAATTGTAGATACATTTTATTAATTAAGATTTGATTGGATTGTGCAAAGTACACTGTGATATTATTGTTTTGATATTATTCTTGCTTGCCCACAAAGCCTTGGTTATATCCGAGCAGAGTTGCTAAAATTAAAAACCAATTATTAAATAGTATCAATGTGCACAGGAAAATGTGGTCACACTTTACTATAAGGTTTCATTTGTTAACAGGAGTTAACTACTATGTAGTTTGTATTTTGATCAGTTCCTGTGTTCCTTTGTTCAGTTTCCCGCCACTCCTTAAATTTCTATAGTAACTTTTAGTAGTTTCGCTTGAATGAGGAGTGTGTAATTAATTACCCTGTTTGTGTCTGCTATAGTTGTGCCTTGACTTTCATTCTCTGTCTGATCACTGTTATGTTAAGAGGTGTTTTTCCCTGTCTGTTTCCTGGTTCGTGAGTAAGAATATTAAAGTTTATTCCTTGGATTTCATGCTCTGAGTCTTCAGTCTGTTCCTGAAAACATCAAATGTGACAACTACAGTAGTCAACATGAACTAACTAACAATGAACAATACTTCTACAGCGTTTATTAATCTAAGTCAATTTGTACGTGTACTCAATGCACTGTGAACTAACATGAATAACTGCATTTTTAGCAACCCACATTAACAAAGGTTAATAAATGCTGTAAAAAATATATTGCTCATAGTTTTTTCTTGTTAACAAATTATTGTAAAGTGTTACCAGAAAGGCATTAAAGTAAGAATAGTAAGTCCATTTTGATTCCCTGTTGTCTTTTTGTGTAGGGCTTATTTCTCCACTCATTTTTTTCTCTTTAAATAATTCAATTCTTAATTAACATCTGATGGATGTCTCTTTCTCACCACACATTCTGATTTTCTCACATGCTTTGGTTTGTTCAAGATAAAGTACGCCGGTGCCGACACAGATGCTTCCATGATGTCTCCGCCTCACTCGTTCTGTAGACAGATCAGCCGAGAGGAGTTTGAGCAGCAGAGGGTCTCTGGATCTCAGGGTGCCATCGTGGAACTGCTGGAGAGCATCATACAAGACAAGAACATGTCCATTAAAGACAAGAAGAAGAAGCTGAAGCAGGTTAGAAAGGATTCTTTTGATATCTGTGGCATGCTGTGCATTACCACAGAAAAATTGTGGCATGTATAATAGACATAAAGGGGTTCTATTATGCTTTTTTACATGTTCACGAAGTTCCTCCGGGGCCTGGTTGAGTTAGTTAGTAGTGTGTTGAAACTTGTGGTTATGGTAGGGGGTGGACATATGGATTTTATATGGACATCATCATGGGTAATGTAGTTCTTCACCTCGAGTTTCGCTGTAAAACATGATATTTTTAACCCATAAATGTATGAATGTTTTGCCAATCATTATCTAACACGGATGGATCTCTACCTGTCGCGATATAAAACTCTCGATATTAGAATAACAGCTACAGAAGAATAAAATAAAGCATCTTTTGGTTTGGTTTGAGCAGATGTTTTATACCATCATCACTGTCTTCATTTCCCAGTACATTCAGAATCTGGCTCATATTCGTGATCTCAAACATATTCTCAAAACTACCATTTTCAACATCTTCAAAATCTATATTTTGATCTCTGACCAGATCCACCATCCAGTGACAGTGACACTAATATTTGATTGCTCTGCAGTAAATCGCTGAGCCATTTCAAGTTTTGCTGATGATACTTCCTATTCTTTTGTTTTCTGCCTGCAGTGACTGTGAGTGAAACGTCACATCATTATTCAGTTCATCAAAGATTCAATTATTGTTTTGGAGAAAAAATATACTTACACTGTTACACACCTTGGTTGTTAGTGATCCTATACAATTTTTACAAAAAATGAATAGGAAAACAGGCATTTAAAAAAAAAAAAAAAAAAAAAAAAAAATATATATACAGTACAGTCCAAAAGTTTGGAACCACTAAGATTTTTAATGTTTTTAAAGAGTTTCGTCTGCTCACCAAGGCTACATTTATTTAATTAAAAATACAGTAAAAACAGTAATATTGTGAAATATTATTACAATTTAAAATAACTGTTTTCTATTTGAATATATTTCACAAAGTAATTTATTCCTGTGATGCAAAGCTGAATTTTCAGCATCATTACTCCAGTCTTCAGTGTCACATGATCCTTCAGAAATCATTCTAATATGCTGATCTGCTGCTCAAAAAACATTTAATGTGTACAATTGTACAAAATATTTGTGTACAATATTTTTTTTTCAGGATTATTTGATGAATAGAAAGTTCAAAAGAACAGTGTTTATCTGAAATCTAATCTTTTGTAACATTATAAATGTCTTTACTGCCACTTTTGATTGGTTTAATGCATCCTTGCTGAATAAAAGTATTCATTTCTTTAATTTCTTTTCAAAAAAATAAAAATAAAAGTTCTTACTGACCCCAAACTTTTGAACGGTAGTGTATACTGCTACAGAAGCTTTGTATTTCAGATAAATGCTGTTCTTTTGAACTTTCTATTCATCAAGGAATCCTGAAAAAAAAAAGAGTACACAACTGTTTTCAACATTGAAAATAATCATAAATGTTTCTTGAGCAGCAGATCAGCATATTAGAATGATTTCTGAAGGATCATGTGACACTAAAGACTGGAGTAACGATGCTGAAAATTCAGCTTTGCATCACAGGAATAAATTACTTTGTCAAATATATTTAAATAGTACACAGTTATTTTAAATTGTAATAATATTTCACAATATTACTGTTTTTTACTGTATTTTTAATTAAATAAATGTAGCCTTGGTGAGCAGACGAAACTTCTTTTTTAATTCTCATTTTGGGGAAATCTGAGATGCACTGTTTTTCCCCCCTGTGTGATTTTTCTCTGCCGTCAGTTCCAGAGATCTCATCCCGACATCTACCGTAGACGCTTTCCCACCACTGAAAGTGAGGCGGCGCTTTTCCCAGAGAGACCGCCGAGACTCAAACCTCAGCTGATGTTCCTGACGCTGAAGAAACCCTTCCAGCCCTTCCAGAGGAGCTGGAGCTTTCGGGCTTGAGTCTGATGGGAAGTGTTACTATCAAGGAGAGATGTTACTGATCAGTAAAGGTGGTGCTATGACATCCTAAATCTGGATAACACCAAATTCACCTCATCAGCCATCAGTTGACTGAATTGTTGGATTCATTAAAGTATAATGCTATGCATTGGAGCCCTTTAAGGCGAGACACTACAGGCAAAACCATCATACTAGTGGAAGAAAACATCCAAAATACACATTTAAGTGTTTATTTTATTCATCTCTTTGCATCTGTAGATTTCAATTACAATGCATTTAAAGGACGCTTTCATAAAGTTTAAATTTCTGTTTATGTATGCAAATTATTCCATATGTAAGTAGATCATGTCTAATTTACATATTTAAAAATAACATTTCTGAAAACGTGTTTTCCTAATGTACTTTGATTAACTGGGGAAAGTATAATAATATCTATAAGTACATTTTTCCCTATTCACCTGTAGTGTCTTGCTTTAAGAATGGGCCTGAAAATAATAATAAAAAAGGTTTATCTATAAAGTAGCATGTTATTATAACCAGAAACGCGGCATCCGTAGTGTTTGTTGT
Source organism: Culter alburnus (assembly GCA_028476615.1). NCBI lineage: Eukaryota > Metazoa > Chordata > Actinopteri > Cypriniformes > Xenocyprididae > Culter > Culter alburnus. The sequence goes on along the minus strand of JAOTNS010003476.1, from coordinate 140,482 downwards.
TTTTTATTCGTTTGATTTAAATAATCTGTAACATTTACAATCAGTTGCGTTCTATTTTTAACGAGCTGTAATTCGTTTAGTTTTACCTCCAGCTGCAGGTGTCGTCTAACAGCTGTTCAGTTCTCAGTTCTGCTAAATCATGTTGTCACTGATAATCAGTTTAACATTCATTTGTGCTGGTCACTAGAAAATGGCTTTTGATTTTATACTTAGAATAGATTTATAAATGCTGTCAGGTAGATCTCAGTGTCACTACAACTACTGATACAGGCGTTATTTTTATACTTATTCGTTTTTTGTTTTGTGGGTTTGTAAGTTTGTATGTGGTACTCTGTTAGTCCATGTTTCTTTGGTTCTTTTTGTTTGGTTTTAAAGTAGTTATAGTTTAACACATCACGTAGCACTAAAGAAAACCTTCACATTCTATTACTTGACTATTTATAATGGTACTGTAAGTATATCGTTCAATACATACCATTTAAGGCTTCCCGGATATTTTCTGTAAACTGGATTAAGCCAGGCAGCTTTTACATGTGTTTCTAAAATAATGGATCGCAAACTTAATGTACAATGCTGGATGAATTTATCATCTAATTCAGTGTTTATTTCAAATGTGTCTCCAATGTTTTGATTTTGTGCAAATTCTGGAGTTATTGTTACTGATTTGGACGTCTGCACTGTGATCACAAATATTGAATTGAAAAAATAAATCTATATAATTATATGATGTTATTCTTGTGTATTTAATTTCAGAATGTTAATTATCTCGCAAGCTGACATACATGCTAAACATCAATCTTAGTCAATTAACTATGTTATGATGTCTAATATACACCTCAATTTCTATGAGAGACAAATTTCAATGTTTTTAATCCATTATAAATGTTTTTTGTGCCCTGAAGTGTATTTCAGCTTTCTTCCTCAAGAGGTCAGTAGTGCACTAATAATCAATCTCTTAGAAAACTGGCAAAAAAACATCACTGTATGTTTAGTACAAACCTGCCAGGATGGAACTAGAAAAATACTATATATACACACACACACACACACACACACACAATACTTTGTATATACCTTATAATACTTTGGTAATACTAGTCCAATTGCCATGTCAATAAAGCTCAACTGAACTGAAACAGTGACGTGTTCAACATTGTTCACTCTTTAGTGCACAATATGATCTCATATGAACACATGAACCTGCAAGTTCACGTTTGCAGACATCTTAATACACCTCAAAACACCCTCATATCCTTCTGAAGTGTTGCATTTATACACCAACAAAGAGACTCGCTGCAGAAGACATGAAAATGAAACCCTAATAGTTTAATTCTTCATGTTGCACACATGTAAATATGTCCTGAATTGCAGTCAGAAGCACAATGCCTGCTAAATACGCGGTTCTAATTATGTCTAACAGGAGATGCAATTTAGCTACAAATAAATCAGATGAAACCGGTGGTAATTATGCTCACAAATGAACATAATTACTCATGTAATTTCACAACAATATATTTTTTCCTTCACAAGCCCGTCGCCTGACATAAACAAAACACATGCATGCGGTGAATTCTCTGTGTGTCAGAGTTGAAACAGACCTTGATCGTGCAGAAACGTCCCAGCTGGCCCTGGGCTCCCCTGGTCTATTCCAGGTAATCAAATGCTGCCGGCATGCAGGTTTCCGCATTAATTACATCTCTTTAAGCGGCCTGTTCAAAGGCAGTGAATCATCCGGCAAGTTGAAGATAGAGTTTTTGAAGGTCACTTTCCTTTATAGCTGGTGATCAATATCTGAAGCCTCTGGGCTCCATCCAGTTTCAGCTCAGCCGGAGACGAGAAAGATGTTGGGTTCTGAAAGAGGAGTTTAAATTTAGCATAGCATGAGAATACAGTGAAGAAACAGTTTTATCATTCGCTATATCTGAAACCCACAAAAGTTTCATTTGGAACCATTTTAATCAAAAGAACCCAAAAATAGAACTTTAAAAAGGATTCCAAACATGGAATAACTGTATGACTAAGATTTACTTTTGCTCTAACAATGAGTAAATATCATCAATATTTTCATATAGGTTCATATATGGGCCATTCAACAGAATTGGTGCAACCGCTGCCTCACAACCAAAAAACACATTTAAAAAGCATTTAAGTATTCAAATTTTAGATGTTTACTAAGATCCTTCTGTTATCTATTGAATTATATACACAATAATATTTAAAATACCAGTAACCTTCATATAAATAAAATCTTCATTTATTGGGTACTTTCAATTGGGAGGTGTCTGTCCTGAACCCTAACCCCTTAACTTCAACTTGTGAAAATATTGAAATAATTTTTTGCAATTTTTTCCCATTGTTTTAATAATATTTTTTATTTTTTTTTTAGTTAAAAAAATATTTATTTTATTTTTAAATCATGAAGCTTTATGTTAAAAAATGTGTCCCTCATTTTCATGTCACTACCGAAACAGTGTGTGTTTTAGTGAATTAGCTGAGACTGATTTTAACACACTTCTACATTTCTGATCAGGAAATATTCCTCTCACAGCCTCTCTTTCACAGCAGATAGATCATCATTCTGAGTTTAATGTGTTCAAAAGTCTGATAATCTGTGTGTAACTTTAAGGAACGTCACTACTAAACACCTTTTTCTGCAATTTCTCCGTTTTTTGGGTGTTATTCCATAAAATGTAGTTTTTATGTGTGTAAAACTGTTCAGAACTGTGTTAGACAACCATGTGTTGATTAGCATCTTTGCGCTAGGCTCAAAAGTATCTAAAATTGTCATTACCGAAACAGTCACGACCGAAACGTGGTAAAGTTTCGGTTGTGACATCAATGTTTTTTGAGTGTTATTCGATCAAATTTAGTAATTTTTCTGTGCACAACTGTTCAGAACTGTGCTAGCTAACCATGTGATGATTAGCATCTTTGCGCTAGGCTCAAAAGTATCTAAAATTGTCATTACTGAAACAGTCACGACCGAAACGTGGTGAAGTTTCGGTTGTGACATCACTGTTTTTTGAGTGTTATTTGATAAAAAAAAAAAAAATTCCTGTGCACAACTGTTCAAAACTGTGTTAGCTAACCATGTGCTGATTAGCATCTTTGAGCTGCTCAAAAGTATTTAAAACTGTCATTACCGAAACAGTCACGACCGAAACGTGGTAAAGTTTGGTTGTGACATCAATGTTTTTTGAGTGTTATTCGATCAAATTAGTAATTTTTCTGTGCAAACTGTTCAAACTGTGCTAGCTAACCATGTGATGATTAGCATCTTTGCGCTAGGCTCAAAAAATCTAAAATTGTCATTACGAAACAGTCACGACCGAAACGTGGTGAAGTTTCGGTTGTGACATCATGTTTTTTTTGAGTGTTTGATTAAAAAAAAAAAAAATTCTGTGCACAACTGTTCAAAACTGTGCTAGCTAACCATGTGATGATTAGCATCTTTGCGCTAGGCTCAAAAGTATCTAAAATTGTCATCACCAAAACATGTCATCATTGTTTTGGTAGTGACAAAAGGGAACACAGTCATTATTTGGGGGAAATAAACCAAAATTTAGTACAGTTATGCAAATCATTAATGTTTTAGTATGCGAGTTCAATTGTGTCATGTGATGTGTCACTACCATACATTTCTGTCTCTACTGAAAAAATATAAAGTATATTGAATTATCAACTAAGATGTTATTATAGTGTTTGGTTCAATGTTTATTCAAACTAATGAATCCTTCACTTTGAAATCAGTGTGATAAATACAACAAATCTCATAAATTACACTTGAAATATTGTTAAAATTGTAATTGTTATTGATTTACATGTGAAAACCTTTTTAAAAAATATAGCAAAAAATATATTTACATGGTAGATGTAAACAAAATCTTAATAGATCAATATAACCTTTCTCATGTATTATTGTGTTTCGGTAGTGACATTTGGAGAGAGGAAAAAAATTTTTGGTACAGAACCTTAGTTTTAGGAGATGAATAACGTTAATGGGTTTCTATTATGCAACCCAAATGAATCCCATTAACAAAATATGTATATTATGCTTCATAAGTCTCAATACTAAGTAAATGAGTCTACAAATGAAAGTGATATTAAAATACTTTGTTCAAATGCCACAGAAGTACTTTGTTTATTACAATTTCATGCACACTTTCTGAAAGCACAAATGATTTAAAAATGATATTTGTGTCTAATGACACGAGTCTGTGAACTCACACTGAACTTGTTGCGTGACCTGCACATCAGCACTGCATGTACCATGTTCAGTAATAGTATCAGTGAGATTATTGATCGATATTTGCCCCGAACTGGAGTTTTGCCAGCCATTCATCACACTAAGTTCAATGATTCTGTCTGACAAACAAAAGCTCTTCTGTGCTGTGCAACAATCAATACTGTCTGCAGATCTCTATTAATAAATATTCACTTTGAGCCTACTTAATGAAGACGGCTGCAACATTCAGGTGGTCTGTGATTAAATGGTCCACATATATACAAATTTATCATGCGAAAGCAGCCGCAGTTATGCAACAAGCTATTGTAGTGAGGATTTTATAGTGCTATTTCTCATCCAGCTAATTTACCATTAGATTAGTGCTAATGAAAGAGATGTACAAAGACATCAGATTCACCATTCAGACTATCTGGATGAATGCATACTGGCTGTGAATATGCTTAGAGCCCGTAAGTTGGCACAAATCAGGAGATTAGGTTATGCAAATACATAATTAAAATAGGGCAGGATAAGGAAACATTGATAGACTGTAAAAAAAAAGGGTGGAACAGTCTTGAATGTTGTGTTTTGAAAACTCCATTCAAACGTCAGCTATGTTTGACGTCAAACCTCACGTGACGCACCAGGAGGCGCCAAGAAGAGCTGAAGTAAATGAAAAACAAAGCTGCTTCAGAAAAATTCTTGGCTGGGATATCAGGATGATAAGCACACACGTTATAATAACTGTTTCCTAGGAAAAAGAAAGTTGTTTTTCCTCAAGATGCCGCACAGCGGTTCAAAAAGCCATTGGATCGTATTCAAATCTCATTTCACACAGTAGAAAGTATATTTATTTACATCTATTGATTTAAAGGATTGGTAACTTAAAGGGTTAGTTCACCCAAAAATGAAAATTATGTCATTAATTTCTCACCCTCGTACCGTTCCACACCAGTAAGACCTTCGTTAATCTTCAGAACACAAATTAAGATATTTTTGATGAAATCTGATGGCTCAGTGAGGCCTGCATAGCCAGCAATGACATTTCCTCTCTCAAGATCCATTAATGTACTAAAAACATATTTAAACCTGTTCACGTGAGTACAGTGGTTCAATATTAATATTATAAAGCGACGAGAATATTTTTGGTGTGCCAAAAAAAAAAACTAAATAACGACTTATAGGCTATAGTGATGACGATTTCAAAACACTGCTTCAGGAAGATTCGGCGCATAAATGATGTTAATAAATGTTCGGAGCGCCAAATTCACGTGATTTCAGCCGTTGGCAGTTTGACATGCGATCCGAATCATGATTCGATACACTGATTCATAACGCTCCGAAGCTTCTGAAGCAGTGTTTTGAAATCGGCCATCAATATATAAGTCGTTTTTTGTTTTTTTTGGTGCACCAAAAATATTCTCGTCACTTTATAATATTAATATTGAACCACATGAACTGATTTAAATGTGTTTTTAGTACATTAATGGATCTTGAGAGAGGAAATGTCATTGCTCCCTATAAAGGAGCCATCAGATTTCAACAAAAATATCTTAATTTGTGTTCTGAAGATTAACGAAGGTGTGGAACGGCATGATGGTGAGTAATTAATGACATTATTTTCATTTTTGGGTGAACTAACCCTTTAAGTACAATGGACTCAAGTCACCTATTATTATTATTATTATTATTATTATTATTATTATTTTAAAGCACTTCATTATGAAACGGGTACATTTCAGCTATAAGAAGCTGCATAATTCAGTTCAAGTTTTGTTCTCATCTGATAGTGCAGTTCAATCAGAAATATCGCAGAATATTAAAGTGAACTTGATTTGTGTTCATAACGTACCACGTGACCTCATCGGTTATGTGAGGCAACATTTTGAAAAATTATTTACACCTAAATATTGATACTGAGAGATTTTAATGCACATTTAAATTGAAAACAGACAGTGAATAGTTAAAATAAAATTATTATATAGACCCAAAATACCTGACCGGGCAATGTAAATAAGTACCGCCCATTTTCAGTTTGCGCGGCACGTTTTAGCGCGGATTGTTTCGTGAACCGCCAAAATATGATGAAGCTGATTTTGAAAGATGAATTAAGAACTATATTGGACCCCACAGCACGTTCGTAAGTAAGCGATGTTAATCAATTCACATGCGAAGCGGTTGGTTAATCATTTTAAATGTCATGTATGTATAGAAATCTTAAAGGAACAGCGGCAAAACAGCCGTTGAGCTGAAGTGTGTGACTGAGGCTGCATCCGAAATCACATTCCTCCCTATGTAGTAGGCGAAAAACAGTATGTGACACGGATGACCTCGTACTTCTGGCAAAGAATATACACTAACAAGAAGCGACACTTAATAGAAAGTTCCATTGCAGCACCGGCGCCCAGCAGCAACCCTGTGTTTCCGCCATTTTGGGGTGAAAGCGAGTCGGCAGTCCGCTAGTTTCTATGGCGATATCAGCTGCTTTGTTAAAACAAAAAGTACATTAAAGCTGAAATCTAACCTGAATGATGACAACACAGAATAAAATACTATCATAGTGATCATCAAATCCTTTTTACAGTTTATATTTTACACACTTTGTGTTTAAGTCTTTTTAACTTTTTTTCACAAAACCTTTGCTCTCTAGAAACCCAGTCAGTTTGGGTTAAAATTCTTTAAAAGGTTTATAAACACTGAATTATTCCCAACATATGAAATTAAATTAAGGACATGCATCAGAAAAATTGGGAATGTTGGACAATATGACTATAACAGCTTGATTTTTGCAGTGTTGTCTAATTCGTTAAAGCAAAAGTGTCCAAAAGTGTGAATTATGCGATAACGGACACAGCAATGCATCATGTATTATAAGATCATTATGTTTGTAGCGTGATCCATTAAAACGTACAATATAGCCTATTTCAATTCAGACCTATATATTATTACTATTACTAAACTAGGTCTGAAATATATTGTTCGCTGCAAACATGATGATCTTAAATTTATTAATTATTGATTTACTATTAATAAATGTGTAAAGTTGCATAAAATGGAAATACTCAATAGGCTAACTACGCTACCTCAGATGGATGAATGGTTGGATTCCACAACTGGTAAAATAAAACATATATAAGACAATACAACATTTACTGTAGCAGCCATACAATTTACTGGTGACTTAATTTAAAAAACTGTTCTATCGCACTTCTGATTTGTCAGTGAAATTCGCCAATTTTGGGTGCGTAAGATGTGAAGGATTCAATGCTCCAGTTAGTATTTTCACCCCATAATGGAGGCCGCGCTACCGGAGCGCCATCTAGTGGCTGTTTCCCAAAAAGTATCAAAGTGTCACCTCTTGGGTTCTAAGCTCTTTGCTTCTGGCGAGATTCTCAAGTGTGCTTACAATATACACTTTACTATCCCATGAGGCCATGGGAGAGAATTTGTGAATGGCAGTAAAGCAAAGCAACTGATGCTGGTAGGTCACGTGATGATAGCATGGCGAATGTAGTATACTACATTCATTTATACTATATAGAATGCACTTTTTTTAGCAGTCGTGAGGTAATTTCTTATTCAAAATAAGTACCTACTCAAGAGAGTATGCGATTTCGGACACAGCCTTTGTGTATACTGTTTTCAAACAGGATTCCTGAACGCTTCTTACGCTTCATGGTCGCGCCCTAAATACGCCATTTGTTGAGACTTTATTGCTTGTTGTTTCTCAATAAGCTCCCTAGTTCAGTAGTCCGGCCACTTTGCTAGGAAATCTGCCATTTTTTAGTACTTTTCCCATTGGCAGTTGAAATTCAAAAAACGCACAATAAAAACACGTAAACAGGGATGCTGAAACAATTTTGGGGCCTGTTGAAAAACTCGGCCATTTTGGCTGCGTCTGAAATCACATACTCTCTTGAGTAGGTACTTATTTTGAATAAGTAATTACTTCATGACCACTAAAAAAGTATGTTCTATATAGTATGAGTATGAATGTAATCTCGATGTGCTACATCCGCCATGTTGTCATTATCACGTGATCTACCAACGTCAGTTGTGGCGCTTCACTGCCATTCACAAATCCTCTCCCATGGCCTCATGGGATAGTAAAGTGTCATATGCAGACTTCAGAATCTCGTCGGAAGAAGTTCATCCAGGTACGTTTTGCCTACTCTTTTATGAATACAGTGAATTCGGACATACTTCTTTTGTCACATACTGTTTTGTGCTTACTATATAGTAGGGAAGTATGCAATTTCGGATGCAGCCAAAGACTTGCATTGACCATGGACATTCATTGTTATGCTGTGAATGTGCATTGTGTATACTGGTTAGGGTTAGGGTTTGATGAGGTTTGATGAGGTTTGTTGAAGTTGCATCTTGTGATAGTCTTGGAAGCGTCAGTTTTGCATCATGCCATTGTTTTGTTGTCTGTTAATGAATTTATGGAGTTACATTATAGTTGTATAATTTAAACTTGTTGAACATTTTCTTTTAGAAAACTTAACATTGAAACAAATAACATTGTAACATTAAAAATATAGATTTTCTAGCAAATATAAAAATGCATTGCTAAAAATAATGATTTTATTTTAATTTTTTGGTGGCCAGCCATCAGAAAAAATCCTTATTGTTGAGTTGCACTGTACTTTTACAACTGGGAATGAGGTCATCATGATTCTGCCGTTCAATAGATCCTGACTAGGGAACTAGGGAATGGAATGAGACACTGCAGTTGTCAGCAGACAATGACTTAGTTGACTCAGCATATTAAATGTGTGTCAATCCATTTCATGACGTATGTATTTCTAGAAGGTGGAAAATTGTGATATAAAACCTAATTAAGTAATTATGATTGTTTTTTAATGTAAGAAACCTTGACTAAGTGGACTTGATGAAAGAAGATGTGACTGGCACATCTTTTATGTGGACGGCGGCCGTGATGATTGAGATTGTTTGGTTGGGACACAGGAAATAGTTCTTTGATCACGGCATCCATTCAGAACAAATCTGACCTGCAATGCTTTAGCACAGGGGTGTCAAACTCATTTTAGGTTGAGAGCCGGATGGGAAAAATGTAACCATGTACGGGACGATTTTAACCTTAGTGAGCTGACTAATTAATATTAACCATACAAACTACACATTAATTTGCAAGAAAAAAAAAAACACACTGCTCTTTGAAAACTCCATTTGTTTTTACTGCCAAAAGACTATTAGATTTTTAAAATAACGTTTTATTTAATATTTTTATTTTTTTTCATGGCCAATTCCAATTTTTTGGGAGCAAATTTGATACCCGTTGCCAATTTTTTTTCTTCAAGCAAATTTATTTGTAGCCATTTGGTATACACACCACAGCATTTTGAGCATGAGCAGTTGTTTTTGATTTAAATTAATTGCTCCAAGAAAATGGGCCTATAAAATAAGCCTCGTTATTGTTTTTGTTGTTTTTGTTACATGTAACCTTAATAAATAGGGTTATGACACCAAAAGCTACTAGATTAACTCACTTAAATTTTTAAATGTTGTTAGACAAATAAACAGTCAAGTAATAAAATAGTAAAAAATAATCAAATTACGAGCAATAGCACAAATAAATACAGGAGATTTTCAGGTACAGAAATTGTAATCTAACTATTCAGCTATAGATTAAACTTTATTAAAGTTAGTCAAGAGCAGTTACAGATGCATAAATAATGTTTTGAAATGTTGAAAATATAAAACGTTAAATACTGTTCTTTGAAATTATTTAAAAAATGAAAAGACACTTTAAAAGTGAAATTAAACCCGCCAGCAGGTGGCAGCGAATCACTGTTAATGAGTGAGTCATTGAGATTCAACGATTCAACCGATTCATTCAAACGGCTGATTCATTCAGGAAGTGTTGCTCAGAGATGCAAAACATTGCTGTGGACTTTGTTTGGAACTATTTTAGTAGGTGAAATAGAGCGAAACAGGCGATTTGGTGTCTAAAATGTAAGTCACTTGCTATTAAGTTCTTGTTCATTAAACTGTACGCTGAATAAAATCAATATCACATTTTTAATCATGCTGATATTTGGAGAAAAACGGCGCTCTTTGTGTAATATTGGTTAACTATATTAAATTATATAAATATAAAAGATATACAGGGGCATTTTTGCCCCCTATTCTGGGTCATTCTAAAGGCATTTTAGGAGACTAAAGCGTACACTAAATATGCACACGCACTAGTCTAACCTACTAGACTACGTCACGTAGTGTATGCGTGCACTCAATGTGTGTGTTTTTGTTTGTTTTTTGTAAAGTGAGGGACATACTCGATAATTTCAGATCGTTTAATCAACAATTACGATATCATAGACAATATATATATCGCACACCTGACAGCACTGGCCCGATCGGGCAAGTGACCGTTGCGTCTACTGTCCCGAGCGTCATTCACGCTGGCCCCGAGCCATTGGGCAGTACTTATTGTCGAGCCCTGATAAGACACCTGCACAAAACAAATAGCAGATGTACTGAATGAAAATGCAAATTCACTTTCTGTCAGTAGGTGGTGCTTGTGGAACAGTTACCGCTGTACACAAAGCAGCGCTGCACTTATAAAATAGGCTACTTATACGGAGATCAAAACTTTTCTGAAGACAGTTCCCTTCTAAGTTACATTCATATAAACCCAATTCAATATTTATATTTTTCTTCCTATATTTCACAAACAGTGAGCTTAGCCTGGTACAGTATTTGCTCAGCTGTGTGCTTGTGTTAATGTCCTGTTTACAGACATCGTAATATTTCCACACAAATGACAGTTTGGGAAATGATTGCAAAGCAGTTTGTTTGCTTTGCAATCATTTCCCAACTCTAGCAGATAGACTCTTGAATTTTGCAACCAAACTACATTGCCTTCGCATTATAATGTTAAAGGAATAGTTCAACTAAAAATGAAAATTATCCCATGATTTACTCACCCTCAAGTCATCCTAGGTGTATATGAATATCTTCTTTCAGACGAACACAATCTTATTTAAAAATATCACAATAACACAAAATTTAAAAATATTTAATGGCAGGAGGGACCCGATTTTGAAGCCAAAAAAAAAAAAAAAATGCATCAGTCTATCGTGAAACTATAAAGGCTATAAAGTAAACAAAGGCCTTCTGAAGAGAAGCGACGGGCTTTTGTAAAAAAAAAAAAAAAAAAATCCATATTTAAAACATTTTTAACTATAATAACTAGCTTCGTATGCATCGATTTGCGGTTGAAGAGTAACCTCTGACCCGGCGCATGACGTAATGACGAACGCGGAAGCACAGAGGATAAAGCAAAACAAAACACCGGTCACGAATTAGAAGTCTAAAACGTGAATTTTTAAAGAGAAATGTCAGAGGATTTCGATAGAGAAGAGGAGCTTTGTTTGTTGCCCAGCTCTAATTGTTGAAATCGGAGAGGCGTCTAAGCTTACGATAATGCCGAAAGCTAGTTATTTTATGTTAGTTATAAAGTTTTTCTTACAAAAAAACAATGCTTTGGAGCCATATGGATTACTTTCACTGCTACTTCCCCCATTCACTGTTATTATAAAGCTTGGAAGAGCTAGGATGTTTTTAAATAATATATATTTCCGATTGTATTTGTCTGAAAGAAGAAAGTCATACACCTAGGATGGCTTGAGGGTGAGTAATTTCATTTTTGGGTGAACTATCCCTTTAAATAGGTTTTAAATTGGCCCCTCCAAAGGCTTTTTTTGTACTAGAGCTGTGTTAAGAATAATTGCTTTTGACCTTATACTGTACTTCCAAATATCTTAGAAAACAGATCTCTGCCAATAATTTACAGGGCTATTATATTGAATTTGTGGTGAAAATTTACTCAAGAGTTAGAGTGGAAATAGCTCTGCTGATGGTACATGGCACATATCGCATTTTCTCACGCCTTTCCCAAACCTTTGTAAGCTACAGACACGTAAAAACAACACCCACTGGCGCTCGGAGCCCGTCACTGTGTTTTCTTTGGGATAAGCAGGAACGCGTCAGCACAAGTTCACATTAACTCTCAAAGGTTTTTTTCATGACCAGCTGTTTTTAACCCATTTCCTTGTTGCAAACTGTCAGCTTGCTCGTTTCATGAAATGCATGGGGTTACAGTAGCTTATTCTTTGGGAGTAGACAAAAGCAATAGTGCCGTGTTTTTATTTTTTTCCTAAGTTATAAAAAATAACCTTATTCATTGCAGCTCTTCCACTCTAAATATGCAAACATACATATGGGATGCACATTGTACTGTTCACACCAGCTGGATTGCTTGAACACCAACATCCAGCCTGTTTTGCATCATGGTTTGCATTGATCACGATCATAGCGTGCTGAATATTTAATTAAGGATTAGTTCCTTTGCTGCATCCCTTTATTTGTTTGCAAGAACCTTATTTGGCCAGATTATACACTTGAGTACCGCAATTCCTTTGAGCTAAGACAAGACGCTGATGTTGGCTGACAGGCCGCACTCATGTTGTTACTAAATTAGGCCAATCTGCATCAATATAATGGGTTTTGTGACAAGGCAAATAGCGTATCACAATGTTGTTTTGTGCTGTTAGTGGCCCCATTACATGTGATTCAGTGGAAATGAGCAAATGCATTGAGTTGTGAAACATACAAAACATTACATTTAGCCAATTTTGGGAATCTAGAAACAGCCCCCATTGTGGAGGTTGTACTTTGTTGTTTGTCTTTCCTTTTATGACTCCAGGGTTCATGCTTAAAGGTCACAGGCAAATGAGTGTTTGTTGTAACTTGTACGTCAGGATTGTGTGACATTCAGAACTGAAATGAAAATGAATTGAAATTGAGGTAGCAAACAGGATGTAGAATTGTATTTGAATTTGACAAAATGGAAAGAAACAACATGCTTGAAATATAAACTGAATGCATATGTATTGCATTATAAATCAAACTGGAAATAATCAGGCGCTAAAAATATACTCATTAAAAGTTCATTGAACCAGTGGGATCACTCGGGGTCTTAAAGGAGAGCTGATTCCCGGGGGGACTCGATTTCTCACCACACCGAGAAGATTTGGGAACGAGTGGTTCATTCATAAATCCGTAAGATCTTACCTTCATGCTGTGGAAACCCAAACTAGAAGACCGAACACAACAAGCACAGCGCTGAAAAGGTGCGGGGCTACAAAATGTCTATAGTATATCTGGTGACATATGCAGGATTTCTCCAATCTTGTAGTTAGTTTAAATCCCACCCCTTTCTGCAAGCTCGCATTTAGATCCACCTCTATTTTTGAGTGCAACGCCCACTCCTCATAATCCAATCAACAACTAATGGATAGAACCAAGTCCCCGCTCTACAATTTTTCTTTTTCAGTAATTAATTTTACTCGGATGTACGTCGCAATACAGAAAAAAATGATCTGTCTCTGCTTCTGTTTCATCGTGACTTTAAAATCCAGTGTTTGAAATTATGCGTAAAAAAGAATAGTTGGTTTAACTTAAAAAAGTAAGTTACCTGGTTGCCTTAAAACTTTCATTGAGTTCATTGAAATTAAAAATTTGAGTTAATACAATGATTGGTTTAATCAACAGAAACTAAATATATTATGTTATCTGAACCACATTAATTATTGAAGGTGATTTGACAAGAGAAAAAATGTTGTGCTAACAAATCATGAAAACTATTTTTTACAGTGTAGAAATTTAAATTGAGTTTATTTATATTTCATTATATTGTTATACAAATTTTTATTTTTTTAGACTACGAGGGAAGATTAATTTCCCAGAATGCTGATATTTACTTTATATAATCAATATTCACATTTTGATGTCAATGTGTTAAGTTGTCTGTAAACAGAAAAATAATAATAATTAAAAAATAATCAAGATTTTTTTTTTTCAGAAATAAACAGTGCTAATGGATCAGCACATTTTTTTGATGTTTTTTTATTAAATCGTAGTTCGTTTCAATTCAAATTCCAGTCCAACTCCATATGTTGTTGTCCATTTCAATTCAAATTCACACTCGTGGATTTAAAAAGAGCCATTAATTCAATTCTGAATCGACTCATTCTTCTTACATCTGAACGAGTTGGTTTAGATGTTTCAGTAAACCAGTTTGTATTTCATAAGCATTGGATTGTCATTGTTTTCTGGTCTTCAATCCCTTATATTTGATGAAATTCCTCTTGTTCTCTCAAGGTGAAAGTCTAGTAGCCATTAAATACGGACATCAGCGCAGGTTTTATTGACATCTCAGTTGAACTCTGTCCCTGGTCTTCAAGATTTTCCTAACTTTGAATGTGGAAGCGGCCATTCAAACTACACTGACCACAAAAACTAGCATCAGTCTTCCCAACCTCAATAACACCATTGTCAAGCTGTATCCAATTTCCTGACCACTACGACCAAACTGTTTTCTGGCTCCTGGATCCTCATCGACAAGGCATGTGATCCAAATAGTGTTTGAAAAGCGTTGCAGGCCGGTTAAACCTCAGAGAGGTGTGGTGCTGCTTTCGTTTGCACAAACAATGGAGTGAATGAGCGCTGTGTGGGATTAGAGCTCATTGTCAGTGGTTTAGTAGGTTGTTCCTGAGCTGAGCTGCACACGCAGCCTCGTCTTCTCCTCCGGCGAGTTGGATCCAGATCTGCTGGTTTGGAAGGGGGTGGTGGGTGTGTATGTGACACATCATTGGCTTGGGCTGCACATACAATCAGTGTCATCATTGTAAACCAGCGTGTAACCACACATTGGGCTGCTAACTACGCTCAAGACTCAAGAATTCATTCACATTCTCTTCTCTTCTCTTTGGAGTAACAAGCCAATGCGTGTAGATGTCCAACAGCCTCTTGTAGACGAAAGCAAGCGTTTCTTTTAGTTCACTGGGCATCAGTGAAGGCACACAGGTGAGTTTCTTCGCTGTCAGTCTTTATCTAGTCTCAGGCACACTGACATCTGAATCTCTTCCAACAAGTAAGTTGAGATTGCCGTTGTTTAGGGATCTTATTTCCTGATTGAATTGTGCAGTGTTGGACTAGTTTCTTGAAACGTAACATCTTTTAAAGATGCCTTGACGCATAATGATGTGATCCTGTTGAAGGTGCTACTTTTTAGCAAATAACCATCTGCTTTTTAGGTCTATAGAGGTATTGAGTTGCTACACTCTTAAAAATAATAATTTATTGGGATCTATGAAACACTGTAAACATCCATGGAGTCTTTCCATTGCACTGAAGGTTATTTGCAATGGAAAAAGTTTATTTAGATTCTACACAAAGACAAAAATTAGGTTCTTTGTTGGACCAGCAATAGTTCTTCTATGGCATTGCTGCAAAAACCTCCTTTTGGAAACTTTATTTTTAAGAGTCTATGGTTCTTTGGAGATTCAGAAGGTTCTTGATGTTACATTATAGGTTCTTCAGATGAGTGTATTTGTTTTTGGGGTTCTTTAAAGCACCATTACATTGATGGTTTTCTAAAGGTATTATTTGTGAAACATCAAACCTGGGCTTTATTTTCCACAGAACTTGATTATGTGAAGGTCCTGGATTGGTTGTTAATTCTGTTGGAAGAACCATTTTTGGCCGTATAGGGGTCTTGAGTTGCTTCTTTGGAGATAAAGAAGGATCTTGATGTGGCAAGGTTCTTCAGTTCCTTTTTGGTTTGTAGGTTCATAGAACTACATAATAATACCCAATCCTTCATTTTCTACAGTACTTGGTAATGTGAAGATCCTGCAGTGGTTTTTTAATTCTGTTGGAAGAATTTTTGGTCATATAGGAATCTTACATTCTAAAAAATGCTGGGTTAATGAACAAACCCAGCGACTGGGTTGTTTTAACCCAGCGGTTGGTTTAAATTTTTGCAGTTTTATTTAACTCGACTATATGTCTGGCTTAAAATGGACCCAAAATAGGTTGGAAATTAAAAATCAGACACATAATTACTAGATACAACAATATGTGAACATTTATTAATAAGCAATTTAATTATTATTCATTAAACTTGAATTCATTAAAATGTTCATTTCCAACATACTTTGGGTTCATTTTAAGCAAGCAGTACAGTATTTTTTAAACAATAGTTGAGTTAAATAAATTTACCCAGCAGGTTGGGCAAACTTGTAGAGTGTAGGTTTGTTTTTTGGAGATGAAGAAGTCATTACAGATTCTTCAGATGCTTTTTGGTTTCGTTCATTAAAGGGGTGGTTCAATGCGATTTCACTTTTTTAACTAGTTAGTGTGTAATGTTGCTGCTTGAGCATAAACAGCAAAGTTACAGCGCTGAAAGATCAATGCAAACAGAGATATTTGTCTTTTAAAGTTAAATGCCTACAAACACGACCGGTTTTGGACTACAGCGGGTTGGTGACATCATAAACCCTGCAAAACACACCCCCGGGAACACGCAACAAAGTGGGCGAGGACATGTGGTGCAGCATGTGGAAGCGGAAGAGTTGTGTACACCCGACGCAAGCGGCGCGACGCGTCAAAAGATAATAGAACCCATTATAATCAGTGATATTTTCTACACTGGATGCGGTGCTGAAGACAGCTTCCAGAATCTACACGAGTTCAATGCTGGATTTGCACAAAGGCTTTTACTGAAAGATGGAGCAGTTTCCACTTTAAAAGCAGAAGCTGCTGTTTATTGGCTTCAAACTGTAAGTACATTTTATTGTTTGTACATGTCTTTTAAACCTATAGTCCTGTTGCTATATTTTTGGTTGCATCAAGGACATGTACAAAGAGCAACTCGTTTTTGCTTCACTAGCCAGTTAGCTAAATTCTACCAACACCAACAAACTTCTATGTTCATAGACAAACAGTTGTTCATTCTATAAATTAAACGCTACCTTTACAAAAACGCGACTACTCAGTCTTGTATTCAGCTACAGTAAAGCTTTAATCAGGATAAAACTGAAAGCTAACAAACAGCAGTGACAGCATATCTAAACACTTTGACACAAATACTAAATGAAATACCATTCATAAACGTCCTTTAAAAGCTGCGATTGCGATTGACCCTCTTCATCTGGGTCTAATTCTGGCTCAATTTGATACAGCAATAGAGTGCCCCAGGGATGGCGCGTTTCTGTAGGCCAACCCGGAAGTTAGCGGCGCACGGGTTCCCTCGGTTGAAAGCCTATGCATTTTTCCCATAGACTTTTGGAAAATCGCAGAAAATAAGCTCTGTGTTTAACAAAGGGTTATGACACTTACACGTTTTGTCTATCAAGATAATCTTTACAAGTTAACACAACATTTATAGATTTTGAAGCCTAAATAAAGTCGTCAGATATAAAAGGCTAACAGTAGGCTATAAACGGACTACAGCACACCATGGTCGCGGATCAACGTCGTCACCACCAAGCGTCCTCAAACTGTATTTAAAAAACAACTTTATTTAAAAACATGCTCGCTGATTATGATCTGCACTGTGTATGAATACTTATCCACTTTTTCATGAGAAATGCTGTCCAAATGTCCCGTTTTTAATGATGACGTTTAAAGTCCCCGCCAAAGGAAGTAGTCCCTTTTAGCAACTTGTTAGCAACCGCCGAATTTAAGACACAATAAAAGTTTAAAAAATCACAAGTGGGTTATAACTGGTGTGTTTTATGTCATAGATCAAAACGTGAAAGTATTTAGAGGCTTTGTTAACCACAGACCTTATTTCAGGCGATTTAGCAAAAACCCATTCAAAAAACCCATAGACTTTACGGCGTTGGAACCGGAAGTCCTAAAATGCTAACTTGCTTCCGGGTTTTGCCTACAAAAATGCGTCATCCCTGAGGCACTCAATATAGACGCTATTATTTACATTTTCACTGAAGCAACGGATGGTAAGGGGCGTGTCGTTTCCGGACGCTTCAGCGAATCACGATACACTGGACCAGCTACCAACCTGCTGACCAATCTGAGCACACTGCGTATTTTGGAGGGAGTGGCTTCATAGAAGCAGGAAGTCAAATGAGCCGTTCATATGACAGTGGAAACAGAGGTGTAGAATAAAGGTAAAATATATGAAAAATACAGCGTTTTCAAAAAAAACGAAGCATTAACGCTGCATTCACACGGGGCGTCAGCGTCAACGCTTGACGGAGGGCGTGTCTGAAGCTTGTGCTGACGCGACCGTTATAGTGATTACAGCCAATCACATTACTTTCCGGTGTTGCACGAACGCAGTTGGCTGCGACTGCTCTAGGGTATTTGCATAGGGCGATCTGATTGGATGACGCCTGCGTTGGCGCTTGAAAAGTTGAGAAATCTTCAACTTCTGCCGCTTGCAACGCGAGTGAAGCGACGCGACGGAACCCACAATTCAGTTCGGCAACGCATGACGTCACCCATTCAAAGTAAACGAGAAGCGTTAACGCCGGCGCCCCGTGTGAATGCAGCCTAAGACATGTTAAACTGTGGCCCAAAAACACAATCAAGCCTAGAAAAAAAACACTGAACCACCCCTTTAAAAACATGTGCACTGATGGTGATCTTAAAACCTGAATCTTTATTGTACAGTTTTGATGTACACCCTAGAACTTGCATATTTGTCTTCAGGGCATCTTTACCACAAAGTGGTTTATTCTTCATAAAGCTAAGTTACTCATATAGGGTGTCACACTGAAGTATGTTTCAATTTGATGCAAGGCGTTTTCTGTATACAGTGACCTCAAAGGGTATCTGGACACTTAAGTCTCAATTATAACTGTCTGAAATTGTATAATTCTATTTTGTCTCAATATTAACTTTGAATCAGCTGGTGTTTTGGTAGTGAATGTATGAAGTAAATTCTCCTTAAATTCACACCTAGCAGAGAAACCACATGTGGAGAATCTCATTAACTATGCACAAGATCTGCTAACCACAAACAAACACAGTGTCACACAATACTGTCTTTACTTTGGACATTGTTTTATTATTCAAAACCCAAGAAACCTCTTTTGTGAAATGTTTCTTTAAAATAAATGCCAAATTGTTTGATATTTTATCTAATGCAAACATTCTGACATTATAAAGTGTGACTTTTGTAACCAAATACTCGTTGGGGCCACTGGAAGTTCAAGTGCAAAACAATAGTTACTTTCTTTAGTGTGTAATGTTGCTGTTTGAACATGAAAAAGGTCCAAAGCACAAAATCACTTAAAATAGAGTTATTCTATATCAGTGTCAGTTCTGAACTCTCTGAAACGCCTCCATTGTAGTCTTGAGTTTTCTTCTGGGAATGCACACATCACAGTATTCCTCATTTAAATAATTCATATGCATAATAAAGGGGCGGGGCCTGGTTGAGTTAGTTGGTAGTGTGTTGAAACTGGAGGTATGGTAAGGGGCGGGACATTGACCAATCAGAGCACATTGTGCTTTTCAGAAGGAGGGGCTTCATAGAGACAGGAACTAAACAGAGCGTTACTGACAGTCTGGGAAGAGAGGAGCTGCAACAATGGAGAATATGAGGAAAATAATGAACATTCAGGCAGGAAAACCTGTTCTAGTAGAGCCCAAAAACATCAAGACTATGAAAAAGGGCATAGTAGTTTCCATTTAATTGGACCCACCTCTTGTTCGCCAAGGCTAATTGCTCGTATTAAAGTTAGTGATTGGAACAAACCCATAACCCTAAGCAATAAACTTATCCTGTATCATTTGTGTTAGAGACATGAATTATTTCTCAAATCATGTGGCTTGATGAGGAGAGGTGTGTTATAATTTTGGTCTGCATACGTTTGTTTGGAAGTCTTACAGGTTATCCACTTTCCTCATCTTTTAGATCAGCATGAATATTGCAAAATGACAACAATTAGTCTCTGAGTGTAAGACTGGAGCAATCACAGCATTCTGATTTGTGTCATACTTCCTGCGTCTGTGACGTAAATGTGTAAAACCTTCTTGAAATTCCTGTTTTATTCATTGCAACAGTGTTTTTTTCTTTTTTCAGAGCGACACAATTACGTCTCAAAATCCTTTCATCATGATCTCTTTACATGCACCCGCTGTCTCCTTGGAACGTCTCTTTTGGCTAAAGTTTTGAAAATATTTCTTATTTTAAATTATTTAAAGGATTAGTTCACTTCAGAATTAAAATTTCCTAATAATTTACTCACCCCCATGTCATTCGAGTTGTTTATGTCTTTTTTCAGTTGAAAAGAAATTAAGGTTTTTGAGGAAAACATGGATTTTTCTCCATATAGTGGACTTCACTGGGGTTCAACGGGTTGAAATGTCAGTTTCAGTGCAGCTTCAAAGAGCTCTACATGATCCCAGATGAGGAATAAGAGTCTTATCTAGAGAAACCATTGGCCATTTTATGAAAAAAATTTAAATTATATACTTTTTAACCACAAACGCTCACAAAATGTCACGCGTGACCTTTCCAACATGATTACGTAACGCATGGCGCATCACAGAGCAGTGCAAGATGAGCATTTGTGGTTAAAAAGTATATAATTTTAATTTTTTTTAGAAAACGACCGATGGTTTCTCTAGATAAGACTCTTATTCCTCGTCTGGGATCATGTAGAGCTCTTTGAAGCTGCACTGAAACTGACATTTGGACCTAGTGTAGTCAAAAGTACCGGTACTTCGGTACCAAGTCGGTACTGAAATTTTGAAAATGTGACGATACCAGCATTTCTGTAGTACTGGTAGTACCTAGAATCCGGGTATGTTCCCCACTGATAGGGCTGTGGCATTTACGTGAATATGACACGAGTGAAGCACAAAGCTTTGTTTACAAAAGAAATAATAGGTTAGCAATTAAATGTGACATCACAGCCATTGGTTCATGCTGAATGAGAGAGGTACGTGAGTCCATGTTTTGCGAATCACGATCTGGGTCACCCGATTATCAGAGAATTTAACAATATTCCATTAGTTATTGCACTGAACATGGAATCTCTGTTTCTTTTCCCAAATTTTCTTCACTCACGCAGGGGATTATAAACGTTTCTTTCATTCACATGTAGGCCTATTAGGCTATTCGCATTCTTTACTGTGGTAAAGTAGAAAAAACGCCGTAGGACAGAAACCTTTTTGATAACTTCTCTCTATCTATTGGCGAAAGTGATTATTTTTTTTACTTTTAAAACTCTATTTTCCAAAAGATAGCAAAAATCTTACACTAAACCATGGCAAACTGTCCATGTTATCTCCATGAATGAAAATTAGAAATGTGGAGCTTTTTAAAAGTGAATTCACATGAGAAAAAAACAATTTTATTAATTATTTATATAAATTTACAACATACCGTAAAATCCCCCAAAACTGCACAAATATAGAGTAAAAACATTAATAAAGTGATAAAAATGACATAAAACAAACATTATTTTGTTACAAAATCACATTTTATTGTCTGGGGCTCTGGGAGTGTACATCCCAAACGAACAGATTGCAAGGGTTAAATATAAATAAAATATTTATTTATTTTTTCTATTTAAAATGTTTATTTATTCTTTGCTGTATTTGTAAAAGTTTTATTTTCATTTAGTTTTTATTGAAGAACATTGCGTGTATCACTTCTTTATTCCATTGGTTCACTTTAAAAAATGTCAACAAAGATTATCAGAGAATTTAACAATATTCCATTAGTTATTGCACTGAACATGGAATCTCTGTTTCTTTTCCCAAATCTTCACTCACGCAGGGGATTATAAACGTTTCTTTCGTTCGCATTTAGGCCTATTAGGCTATTCGCATTCTTTACTGTGGTAAAGTAGAAAAAACGCCGTAGGACAGAAACCTTTTTTCTTGCACGTCAATTTCTATTTAACACATTTTGCTTGTTTTTAGACTTTATAAGGCGCGTCAAGTTTATTTGTTTCACACACCGGTGATATTTAGTTTTGTTTTCTGTGGCAGTGCTAAATCAAACATGCTGTGGTACCAAAATTGGTACAGAGAACCGTAAAATTTTCATGGTATCGCTACCGACTACTGGAATTTTGGTACCGTGAGAAGCCAGTAGAGAAGGGTCCCACTGGAGCACTGATTCACACACCCTGTTGTATTGCTTGTTAAAGGCGTTGACTTTGCTTTGACATTCCTGTGTAATCAAAAATGCATGAAATGCATGTATTACCAAACTTATAAAACATGCTTAGCAGTTACAGGAAAGCACAGCAATAGAGCTTGTTTATTGGCTGCAGTTAATAATAACTTCACTGCATGCAGCATCTGCAAACAGCCAAATTACAGTACACGCACATGTATGTCACATATGTAAACAATCCAGTCTCAGATAAATGTCCCAGACATTTTGTGTTTTAGTGCTGTCAGGAGTAATTATCAGTCTAAAAGCTTCTCTTCAAATGTCTTGCGCTGTCAGTATCTGTGATTTCACGTTGTTTATTCCGTGTTTGGTTTCAGCCGGCGCATCTCAAACACAAAACGTGATGTGTTGATTACAATCCAGAGAAGATAGTTACACAAAGCTATCATTAGCCGGATCCATCTGCGAGAGGGAGTTGCATTTTTGAGCTGCATGGAATGGAAAAGCCTGCATCAGTTTTTCCAGCATCTGTTTCTTCAAAATAATGCATCGGGTTTTGACAGTCGAGCTCCGTTGAGGAATTGTTTTCTGGAGGCAGAAATAAGTGTAGTCCATTAGACAGCTGGTGGAGAAGTCATGGGATTGTGAGGTCAAATGTCTGATCAGAGCTTTCCACGTTTGTCTCTGATCAGTTTCTAAGGCAGAGTTCATTGGGCTTTGAAGCACATCACAGCACAGCGATCTGTCTTTGTGCTGAAAAAGTCCTTTTTTTGGAGGTTTGCCGGCTGCTGTTTTTTTCAGATATATCCATCATCCACCAGGAACTACAAAGACTGTTTTTTTTACAGGCCATTTAATCATTTGCGACCTCAATTAATCTCTGGTATCAGTATAGAAGTTATATTACAAACATTCTGCTCATGGTATATCTGATTTGGCATGAAGTCTATGAAAGTCACAGGGATTATAAATGAAGAGTGAGACAAAAACTGTTCTGAACTTAAAGTGGACCTATAAAGCACTTTTCACAAGATGTAATATAAGTCTCTGGTGTCTCCAGAATGTGTGTGTGAAGTTTCAGCTCAAAGCAAAACCACGCCGTTTTTGTGTGTGTCCCTTTAAATGCAAATGAGCTGCTGCTCCCGCCCCCTTTCCAGAAGAGGGCGGAGCTTTAACAGCTCAACAACAACAAAGCTGGAGAATCTCACGCAGCCAAAATGAGGATTGTCAGTAACGGTGTTCAGCCTTACATTGTTCAAACCGGAGTCGACACTGATGGAGAGACTCAGGAAGAAGTTACAACTTTTAGACGTTTCTGAATGGTTAGTGGATAAATTGATGTAGTTGCTGTGGAGTTGATTCAACTCATCCACTAGCATGTGCCGTCATGTTCATCTTTTGTGTTGAATTGACCCTCGTTTGTGAAGCAGTCCAGCGTAAAATTACGGCATATCAACAACACTCTACTACAACAACTCTTCCTCTTCTCTAAAGCAGCCCAACATGTCCCCGCCCCTTTTGTTCTGTGTTCTCAGGGGCGGGGTTTATGTAAATTTTAGGGTTTGTGATGTCACTAACCTGGGAAGAAGCTCGTTGTAGTCCCTACCAGCCATTTGTTGTAGTCCTTAAACAGCAAATTCATACTCTCTCTCTCTCTCTCACACACACACACACTGAGAGAGAGAGATGAAAGGATGAGATAATACAATTTTTCATAAACTTCAGTACAAAACTTATTTTAGTAAAAAAACAAAAAACAAATGCTAAACTTAGACAAAAAGTAATTTTATTGTTATAATAGCATAGTAAACAGTAAATAGCACTAGCACTACTTTCTCTCTATCTATTGGCGAAAGTGATTTTTTTTTTACTTTTAAAACTCAATTTTCCAAAAGATAGCAAAAATCTTACACTAAACCATGGCAAACTGTCCGTGTTATCTCCATGAATGAAAATTAGAAATGTGGAGCTTTTTAAAAGTGAATTCACATGAGAAAAAAACAATTTTATTAAAGGTGCTGAAGAACATGTTTTCAAAAGATGTAATATAAGTCTTAAGTGTCCCCTGAATGTGTCTGTGAAGTTTCAGCTCAAAATATCCCATAGTTTTTTTTTTATTAATTTTTTTAACTGCCTATCATTATAAATGCGCCGATTCAGGCTGCGGCCCCTTCAAATCTCGTGCTCCACGCCCCAAGAGCTCGCGCTTGCCTTAACCAGCATAAACAAAGTTCACACAGCTAATATAACCCTCAAAATGGATCTTTACAAAGTGTTCGTCATGCAACATGTCTAATCGCGCAAGTATAGTATTTATTTGGATGTTTACATTTGATTCTGAATGAGTTTGATGGTGCTCTGTGGCTAAAGCTAACATTACACACTGTTGGAGAGATTTATAAAGAATGAAGTTGTGTTTATGCATTATACAGACTGCAAGTGTTTAAAAATGAAAATAACGACAGTCTTGTCTCCATGAATACAGTAAGAAACGATGGTAACTTTAACCACATTTAACAGTACATTAGCAACATGCTAAAAAACATTTAGAAAGACAATTTACAAATATCACTAAAAATATCATGATATCATGGATCATGTCAGTTATTATTGCTCCATCTGCCATTTTTCGCTGTTGTTCTTGCTTTCTTACCTAGTCTGATGATTCAGCTGTGCACAGATCCAGACGTTTTACCCTTGTGTAATGCTTAATGCAAATATTGGGGTCGTACATATTAATGATCCCGACAGTCGGTGTTATGTTGGGATTCGCCTGTTCTCGGAGATCGTTTAAACAAATGAGATTTATATAAGAAGGAGGAAACAATGGAGTTTGAGACTCACTGTATGTCTTTTCCATGTACTGAACTCTTGTTATTCAACTATGCCAAGATAAATTCAATTTTTGAATTAGGGCACCTTTAATTATTTATATAAATTTACAACATGCCGTAAATTCCTCCAAAACTGCACAAATATAGAGTAAAAACATTAATAAAGTGATAAAAAATGACATAAAAACAAACATTATTTTTTTTACATTTTATTGTCTGGGGGCTCTGGGAGTGTACATCCCAAACGAACAGATTGCAAGGGTTAAAAATAAATAAAATATTTATTAATTTTTTCTATTTAAAATGTTTATTTATTCTTTGCTGTATTTGTAAAAGTTTTATTTTCATTTAGTTTTTATTGAAGAACATTGCGTGTATCACTTCTTTATTCCATTGGTTCACTTTAAAAAATGTCAACAAAGATTATTGTAGTACAATTTACAAGGAAAAAATTAATTTCACTTCCAGCTCATTAATCCCACTGGAAAAGGAAGGTCAAGTTGAGCACATTGGATTATGGGATACAGTGTTACATACACTGTTTTATTTGGTTGTTTATTGTACATTTTGAAGTACATACTGCAAAACATTATTATGCCATTATGAACATACCCAATCTTACTGTGTCCCCACAGCGAATCTGCCTGTATTTTGAGGCGTAATTCTTCACACACTGTCATTAGTGTAGATCTCCGCTCAGGAGCCGTTGATGTAGCGTGACCTGGAGGAACTTTCACCTTTCCCAGCTGTTTGAGGAAAAACCCATTAAACTAACAGTGTCAAAGTGGGCTTGATTAGGTGTGATTGTACATGAAATGTACAGAGGCGGTTCAGCTCGTAGACTGATTAAATGAATGATTTTGCATTTTTAAACCAAGCTTTGGTTTCAAAACCTGCAGGTTTCAGAACTTTTAAAGGCTTATTTTGCTCTAAGGTTGCACCCTGCTGAGATAAACCTTGGATTTGAAACTCTGAGCAGACGCAGGCGTCTAAATGAGTGTCGAGGTGATGGACGTTATGTCACCTGAAGTGACGCATGTAGTTTTGCACAAAAGGTTTTCGTGTAGTTTAACAGTCTGAGTGAATAGGGAATGGAGAGTGTCATTATATAATAACGCCAGCCAAACAGCTTCAAAATGAATTCAAGATTGTTCCTCGTCTGATTAGTTGAGTGTTTGGAAAATAAGCTACTGTCTGGGTTTTGTAGCTTCCCATAGGAAAGACAGATCTTTTTAATACCTCTGTTGTTTCTTCTACACAGCACTGAGATTAAAGGGGCTTTATCACCCAAAAAAATGACAATACTTTTATCATTTACTCACCCTCATGCTGTTCCAGTCTTTTTCTTGTTTTCTGTGGAAGTCAAAAGTTTAGCAGAATGTCTGAGCTGTCAAACTCCAGAAAGGACAAAATGCATCTTATAAGCCCATACGACTCGCAGACGTCATAAGAGGTTTCAAAAGGCATGAGATTGAGTAAAATTATGGTACATTTTTCAGTTTTGGACAGTCTCCTTCTCGGATGTTTCCAAAGTCCCTTTCAAGGAAAGTCTGTTAATTTGCGGCTATATTCAAAACACCTCCGAGCAGCTTATTCGGGCATCTAAGACCAAATCCTATTTGTTTGAATAAGGGAATCCTGAAATCTCAAAAACTGCTTGCCGAACTCATAATTAAATGAACTACTTCAAATCACCAACAAAATCTGACATGAACCATCCCATACATATATGGGACATAGTAATGAAAAAAAGCTTATTTTCCAGGTTCACACAGAATGTGTTTTTCCATTCCACTGCGCTACTTTTCCATTGTTTTTCAATGTAAACATGCAGTAGACGGAAGTGTTTGACCGTTGCGCTCACATCTCATCTTTTACAGTGTCTAGTGCATGACAAGGCGCTCTAAAAATGTGGCGCTCAAGGTAAAAGAAGATAAACTTTTAAAAAACGCATCTCGAGACCTTGCGCTTTTCTCCATTTCACTGCCCACGTCTCGCGTTTCAAAGTTATATTCAACTGTCTGAAAACAAAACAGGGTTCACAGCCTTTCCAAATATGTTCACGTTGGTCCATTTATGTACATAATAGAGTATAAACTATCTATAAAATCACATGTTGGTAAGATATGTCAACATTGTCATTGACATCATTGACTATAGAAAATAAAGTTATTATTATTATTATTAATATTTGAACAGCTTTAAAGTGTTTTTTAAAACATTTGTATAACTCGCAATTCTGTCTTTTTTTCCTCACAGTTGGACATTATAAGCAACTGCGAGTTTATATCTCACAATTCTGAGAAAAAAAGTTAGAATTGGAGATATAGTCAATTCTGACTTTATTTCATGAAGTTCTGACTTTGTAACTCACAATTCTGACTTTCTAACTCAATTCTGCTCACAATTCCTTCTGTCGCAATTCTGACTTTATAATCGGACGACTTTATAACTCGCAATTCTGACTTTATATCTCACAATTTGACTTTATATCACGCAATTCTGACTTTATATCTCGCAATTCTGACTTTAACTCGAATTCTGACTTTATAACTCACAATTCTGACTTTATCAATTCTGACTTTATAACTAATTCTGACTTTAACTCTCTGACTTTATATCTCACAATTCTGACTTTAACTCGCAATTCTGACTTTATAACTCGCAATTCTGACTTTATAACTCGCAATTCTGACTTTATAACTTCTGACTTTAACTCGCAATTCTGACTTTATAACTCGCAATTCGACTTTAACTCAATTCTCTGACTCGGCAATTCTGACTTTATATCTTCTGAACTCGCAATTCTGACTTAACTCGCAATTCTGACTTTATAACTCGCAATTCTGACTTTATATCTCGACTTTATAACTCACAATTCTGACTTTATATCTCACAATTTTGACTTTAACTCGCAATTCTGACTTTATATCTCACAATTCTGACTTTATAACTCATAATTCTGACTTTATATCTTCTGACTCACAATTTGACTTTAACTCGCAATTCTGACTTTATTTCTGACTTATATCTCACAATTTGACTTTAACTCGCTTTATATTCACAATTCTGACTTTATAACTCACAATTCTGACTTTATATCTCGCAATTCTGACTTTATATCTCACAATTTTGACTTTAACTCAATTCTGACTTTTAACTCGCTGACTTTATATCTCACAATTCTGACTTTATAACTCTGACTAACTCATAATTCTGATATCTCACAATTCTGACTTTATTCATAATAACTCGCAATTTGACACTCATAACTCTGACTTTATATCTGCAATTGTGAGTTTAAATCTTGCAATTCTGAGAAAAAATTCAGAATTGTGAGATATAAAGTCACAATTACCTGTTTTATTTTTTATTTCATGGCCAAAAACAAGCTTCCATAGTCAGAGATCTCAGTATGAAGTCAAACATTTCTCACCAAATTCACCAAAAGCTAATGATCTGAGCTTCTCTCCAAACTCGTGCTGTATGTCAACCTTGGCCCATTTGCTTCAATTTTCCCCCCAAGGAGGAAACATTTTAGGAGAATCCGAGACAAAGTTGATACTTCAACTGAGTAATATTGAGAACTCCATTAAATCTAATGAGCTACGAAAAAGAGATAACATCTTCCTGAGGGTTATTTAAAATCTAGCTAAAATCGTTGCCTTTTTCTTCCTAGACTTTTCACTTTTGAGCGATTGACTGTGATGGGATCTTGACAGCTCTTGATTCTGTGGGTTACCCAGCGCTGACAGACTGATGGTGATTTGTATTGAGACGGCGTGTGCAATGAGCATCGTCTGTTTCAATCAGCTCCCAGATCAGCTATTGAGCGTGATTTCACGCGGCACACATTTTTCCATGAGTTCATTCTTTATATAGGGATGAAACTGAGCTGCTGGAGGCAGTGTGATGACATGATCCAATCCGACTCATTACGAATCAATATCAATGATTCAATTCCCCATGAGATTTTGAACTGATTTTGAGGTGAGGACTAACTGAGAAGCAGCGCATGGCTCCATTGAGCATTAAAATCCATTGATGGCATGATCAAAATGAGGATTTTCTTATTAGACATAAGTATTTGGCAATAACCAAGCTCCCAGGGCATTTATGATATTCCTGATTCATGACAGTAATTTTAATATAGTTAATTATAACTCATAACAGTAGCTTAGAAATAGCACAGGGCTCTTGTATGGTTGCTTGCTTTATTTTCTGATAATGCTGGAAACTGGTTATAAATGATTATAATTGATTTGCCCAAGCCATCATTCATTGTTTTTAATCTTGCTTCGACTATTTATTCCATCATTACGCATTGCAAAATTGGCCTCTCTCCAGTCATAAATCTGTAATGGCGCTGAAATATGACTCACTATTCCTAATTAACTGGCTTGAGGCCGGGGAAATCAGCTGGAGAACAGATCTCTAGTAGCTCAGCAGAGACCCCTATTGGATTTAATTGACCATGACATGAGCATGATACTGGTTTTGGTTGATATGTTATGACAGCACTAAAGACATTGTACTTAAGTTAAAATTATTCATACTGTTTGCAAAATATTGGGCCAAAAACAAAACCTGAATATGAGTATGGAAAAATGTTTCCACATTTAATTGTACACTAAAAAAACAACCCAAGTTGGGTTGAAAATGGACAAACCCAGCAATTGGGTTGTTTTAACCCAGCGGTTGGATTAAATTTTTGCCCAACCTGCTGGGTAGTTTTATTTAACTCAACTATTGTTTAAAAATTACTATATGGCTTGCTTAAAATGAACCCAAAATATGTTGGAAAATTTACATTTATTAATATGTGCAATAAATGAACATTTATTAATGTTTAATTAATAATAATTAAATTATAATCATTTATTAAATTTCACCCTTTGATTATTATTGTTGCCTCTAGTAATTATGTGTCTGATTTTAATTTCCAACCTATTTTTGGTAAATTTTAATCCAGCCTTACAGTAATTTTTAAACAATAGTTGAGTTAAATAAAACTGCCCAGCAGGTTGAAAAAATGTAACCCAACCGCTGGGTCAAAACAACCCAATCTCTGGGTTTGTCCATTTTCAACATATACTCTAAAAATGCTGGGTTAAAAACAACCCAAGTTTGGTTTAAAATGGACATACCCAGCGGTTGGGTTATTCTGACCCAGTGAATTGGGTTGTTTTGACCCAGTGATTGGGTTGTTTTGACCCAGTGAATTGGGTTGTTTTGACCCAGTGAATTGGGTTGTTTTGACCCAGCGATTGGGTTGTTTTGACCCAATGGGGTGTTTTGAGGTTGTTTGAACCAGTTGGGTTGTTTTGACCCAGTGAATTGGGTTGTTTTGACCCAGCGAATTGGGTTCTTTTGACCCAATGAATTGGGTTGTTTTGACCCAGCGGTTGGTTGTTTTGACCCAGTGATTGGGTTGTTTTGACCCAGTGAATTGGGTTGTTTTGACCCGGGTTGTTTGACCCAGCGGTGGTTGTTTGACCCAGTGAATTGGGTTGTTTTGACCCAGCGGTTGGTTGTTTTAACCCAGAGAATTTGGGTGCTTTAACCCAGCAATTGGGTTAAATGGTTTGCCCAGCCTGCTGGGTAGTTTTATTTAACTCAACTATTTTTTAAAAATGACTGTATTGCTTGCTTAAAATGAACCCCAAATATGGTGGAAATTAACATTTATTAATATGTTTAATAAATAACAACTAAACATTTATTAAATTGCTTATTAATAAATGTTCACATTTTGATCATTATTGTTGCCTCTAGTAATTATGTGTCTGATTTTTAATTCCCATCCTATTTTGGGTTCATTTTAAGCCAGCCATATAGTCATTTTTAAACAGTAGTTGGGTTATATAAAACTACCCAGCATGTTTTGCAAACATTTAACCCGACCGCTAGGACTGTCCATTTTCAACACAACTTGGGTTGTTTTAACCCAGTATTTTTTTAGAGTGTACTTATAAATGTTTTTGCGAATCTGAAAATGTAACCAATCAGAGCAGCTCTTTGCCTGTCAATCAATTTGTGTGTCTGGTTTTGCTCTTTTGTAGGGCGGGATTTTGGAACAAGGTCTTTTCGTCTAGTTTTAGCAGACATTTTAGTATTTCAAAGTAAAAAAGACTGATGAATTCAAGAGACACTGAACATTTTTTTATGCTTTTTAATCATAATCACAAGATCCGAACTATGTAGGGCTCACCAGATGTTAAGCTAAAATCAATGTTCTCCTGAATCCTTAAAATTAAATGTTTAGCGTTTAAGTACAATTGTTTATAGACTGATTCATGACTGTGTTCACATTTAAGTCAAGCTCATCCATCTTTCATAATTAAATAACATATTGCTTTAGGTCAAATACTCTACCGACGAAATGACTCTTCACAAAGATAAATGACCTCAGTTGTGGCCAATTGCACTTTACTTTGAAATGGATATTTAAAAAAATGTGTGGGAGTGTGATTTTTGTTATTGGCTTGTTTGCTCAGTGAGATGAACAAAAATGTTGTTTTTCCTGAGATCTATTGTTAGTGAGTAGAGTTCAAGTATTCAGTTTCACAAAATAATTATTTTTCTCAAAACAATATTTTAGTATGAAGCACTTAAGCACTCATCAAGCCATTTAATTTAATAAATATTCTACATTAGATAACATAATATCAAATAAAATTGATTTGATGTTCCGTAATCCAACCTAGATTTGTTGCAGTGTGTTCCCAGATGTATGAAAGCTTTCTCTGTTGCTCTATATGATGAGGTTATTCCCTCAGCAGCCCAGGTAATTTCAGATACTGATTGGACCAGGTTGCATTTGAAACCCCAACTTGGTAGTCTGGATTTCAGTTCATATTTAATATTACAGAGACTGTGCATCAAAATAACAAATCTGAAATGATTTATATTGTATTGTATGCTCTCCATGCATCTTAATTTCAGTTTTGTTATCCATCACATGTACAGTAGTGTCAGACAGCACGCATACAGACCGCCTGCAGTCCTTTCACTTGGAAAGCACTTACAAACATGCCAATTTCCAATCAGATTGCATTAATTATTATGCAACTTCCTGCAGTCTGAGTGCACAGGTCTTTGTCAGTCTGCATGGCAACAATGTTGTTTGTAAAAGGTGGCGGACTTCAGCACGGAACAACAACAAACTGATCACTGGATATGCCGAAGTTTGCCAGGTTAGTTATTAAATTTTTGAATGATATTGGGAATTTGGTTTGAGGCATGTTGGAGCAATCAAACTAGATATTCACAAGCAAAACTGTGAAATAACCTGGAGTATAATCCATATTTGAATAGCTGATGCATAACATTTTTGTCAACATAAGTGTAGTGACTAGTCACGGTTTCTTTTTTTAGTTACTTGGTAATTTGAAATGGTCCTGTGGTGTGAGAAATGCAATTTTAGAAGTACAAATATTCATAATACCCATTCATTATATTTGTATGACAGAAATTCTGATCTACAAACATTTTCTTTTAGAATTTCTGTGCCATCAATTGCAATTTTTTTTCCCCATGCTGTTCAATTTTTATGGTAACAATTTTTTATTATTATTTAATTTAATTAGAATACCCTGGTATTTCCGAATGGCCATCAATGCTTTGCTGCCATAATGATGTAAACTATTTAAAAGTTTGGGGTCGGAAATACTTTTTAATGTTTTTGAAAGAAGTCTCTTCTGCTCACCAAGGCTGTATTTACTTGATCAAAAATACA
This sequence comes from Culter alburnus, assembly GCA_028476615.1. Lineage (NCBI taxonomy): Eukaryota > Metazoa > Chordata > Actinopteri > Cypriniformes > Xenocyprididae > Culter > Culter alburnus. The sequence goes on along the minus strand of JAOTNS010003476.1, from coordinate 107,708 downwards.
GTAAAAATAGTGAAATATTTTTGCAATATAAATAACTGTTTTCTATGTGAATATATGTTAAACTGTAATTTATTCCTGTGATCAAAGCTGAATTTTCAGCATCATTACTCCAGTTTTCAGTGTCACACCATCCTTCAGAAATCATTCTAATATGATTTGATGCTCAAGAAACATTTATGATTATTATCAATGTTGAAAACAGTTCATATTTTTGTGGAAACTGTGATATATTTTTATTTTCAGGATTCTTTAATGAATAGAGTTTCTTTACTGTTACTTTTGATCATTTAATGCATCCTTGCTGAATAAAATTTTAATTTCTTTAAAACAAAAACTGTACCCTAAACTTTTGAATGGTACATGTATACTCTAAAAAATGCTGGTTAAAAACAACCCAAGTGGGTTGAAAATGGACAAACCAATTGGGCTGTTTTTTATTTAACCCAGCGAATTGGGTTGTTTTAACCCAGCAAATGAGGCTGTTTAACCCTGGGTTGATTAACCCAGCAAAATTGGGCGTTTTAACCCAGCAAATGAGGCTGTTTTAACCCAGTGAATTGGGTTGATTTAAAGGCTGTTTTAACCAGCCCTGTTTTTGTTTAACCCAGCTTTTCTTTAACCCAGCGAATTGGGTTGTTTTAACCTGTTTTAACCCAGCGAATTGGATTGTTTTAACCCATTTTGCTTTTTAACCCAGCAAATTGGGCTGTTTTAACCCAGCAATTAGGCTGTTTAAACCAGCGAATTGGGCTGTTTTTTTAACCCAGCAAATTTTAACCAGCAAATTGGGCTGTTTTAAAGTTTTAACCCAGTGAATTGGGGGCTGTTTTAACCCAGCAAATTGGGCTGTTTTAACCCAGTGAATTGAGTTGTTTTAACCCAACAAATTGGGCTGTTTTAACCCAGTGAATTTGTTTTTGGGCAGCGAATTGGGTGATTTAACCAACAAATTGGGTTGTTTTAACCCAAATTGGGTTGTTTTAACCACCGGCGAATTGGATGTTTTAACCCAGGGAATTGGTTGATTTAACCAGCAAATGAGTCTGTTTAACCCAGCAAATTGGGCTGTTTTAACCCAGGAAGTTTTAACCAGCAAATTGGGCTGTTTTAACCCAGGAAATTGGGCTGTTTTAACCCAGTGAATTGGGTGTTTAACCCAGAATTGGGTTGTTTTAACCCAGGGAATGATTTAGTCTGTTTTAACCAGCAAATTGGGCTGTTTTAATTGGGTGTTTAACCCAGCGAATTGGGTTGTTTTAACCCAGGAATTGGGGCTGTTTTAACCCTGGGTTGTTTGGAATTGGGTGATTTTGAGTCTGTTTTAACCCAGCAAATTGGGGCTGTTTAACCCAGGAAATTGGGTGTTAACCAGCAAAGAGTCTGTTTTAACCCAGCGAATTGGGTTGTTTTACCCAAAATTGGGCTGTTTTAACCCAGCGAATTGGGTTGATTTAACCCAGCAAATGGGCTGTTTAACCCAGCAAATTGGGCTGTTTAACCCAGTGAATGATTTAACCCAACAAATTGGGGCTGTTTAACCCAACAAATGGGTTGTTTTAACCCAGCGAATTGGGTGTTTTAACCCAACAAATTGGGTTGTTTTAACCCTAACCAGGGAATTGGGTTGATTAACCCGGCGAATTGGATTGTTTTAACCCAGGGAATGATTTAACAAGCAAATGAGTGTTTTAACCCAGCAAATGGGCTGTTTTCAATTGGGCTGTTTTTGGGTTTTAAACCCAAATTGGGCTGGGAATTGGTGTTTTAACCCAGTGAATTGGGTTGTTTTAACCCAGGGAATTGGGTTGATTTTGAGTTGTTTTAACCCAGCAAAGCTGTTTAACCCAGCGAATTGGGCTGTTTTAACCCACCAAATTGGGCTGTTTTAACCCAGGGAATTGGGTTGATTTAACCAAGCAAATGAGTGTTTTAACCCAGCGAATTGGGTTGTTTTAACCCAGCAAATTGGGCTGTTTTAACCCAGCGAATTGGGTTGATTTAACCAACAAAACCCAAATTGGGTGCGCAAATTGGGGTTCTAACCCAGCGAATTGGGTTTTTAACCCAGAAATTGGGCTGTTTTAACCCAGCTTGGGCTGTTCTAACCCAGCGGTTGGGTTAAATGTTTGCCTAACCTGCTGGGCAGTTTATTTAACCTAAGTATTGATTAAAAATGACTATATGGCTGGCTTAAAATGAACCCCAAATATGCTGGAAATCAAAAATCAGACACATAATTACTAGAGGCAACAATAATAATCAAAAGGTGAACATTTATTAATAAGCAATTTAATAAATGTATAATTTTTATTTATTTATTTATTAAACATTAATAAATGTTCATTTCTAACCTATTTTGGGTTCATTTTAGGCAAGCAATACAGTAATTTTTAAACAATAGTTGAGTTAAATAAAACTACCCAGCAGGTTGGGTCAAACATTTAACCCAATCGCTGGGTTTGTCCATATTTAACCCAACCTGGTTGTTTTTAATCCAGCATTTTTGAGAGTGTATTTTCAGCATCTAACAGAAGGAGCTAGTGAGGCCATTCCTTAAACTCATGATGCATCAATGCTTAATTTATAAGCAGGATAGTTAATTTATGTCTCAGAAAAAGAATGGACTTTGACGTGTCTGTCTCCGCCAGCAGTGAGACGGTTACAGAGGCCTCACAAGGACACGCTCACGTCTCGCTGACGCACAGTGATGTCAGGAAGGGCTTCCAAGTAAGCTTCCCCTCCGAGAGGAACCGTGCTCTGGCGGCCGCGTCTCGCCGGTGTGCCCTAAAATTTCATTCAAACGGCTTAATATCCTTCATTATAATTTCTGCCCCCTGGTTCATTTTCCATTCAATATCAGCGCCTGTAGCAGTGAAACTGAATTAGTGCACTCTAATGGTATAAAATCCCACTATTATCCGAGGACTTTTTGAAGTGATTTAGAGAGTCTTCAGGAGCGTAGGGTTGGTTTTAAGAGCGGTAGGGGATCGCAGGGACTCCGTTGGCTACAGACTCGTATCCATTTTAGAAATAACCCACGGTGACTCACAAACTGCTGTGCTGAACCATCAATCTTATCCGTATGTGACCGCGGAAGAACTTCTCGTTATTGAAAAGATCTTGACTTGTTATTGTAGCCAATTTAGCGCGACACTTTCCATTCCCACCCACGCTAATCTGGGATTACATCACAGGCCTCATTGTGACTTCAACGACATGTCATGACAGTCAGCAAGAACTTTTCATGTTTTGTTTTCTTCCACCGCACCCGTTGTGCGACTGACAGGAAAGAAAAATGAATTATTTTCCCTTTTGTATCGAAAGTGATTGTGTTCGTCACCAGACTTCTCATTTTAGTTTAAGAGTCGTTAGACTATAATCTGTAATTTTTAATAACAGCCTGTCTGTTTACTGAAATAATAGCAAAATGTCATAAAATCCCTGGGAATTTGCTATTTCATTGTGTTAAATTGAGTTCTGTGTTGTTTAATTATCAACTTGGTCTCAGATGTCTCATCTAAAATTCATAAACAGACACATAAAGTGGTTTATAGTTGACACATAAAAAGCAGCTCAGAAAATTTGAGAAATGTTTGAATACATATTGAGATATCTGAGACTTTAGTGTTTTCTGAGCACACACTGATATCTTCTTAACCCTAGAGGAGACCAAGAGAAACATTTGAGAAGCAGGAGACTTGAAGTCAACATAAAATGGACCAGATTTAATTTAACTCTTTTTTTAATTAAATATTTGTCGTAATAATCTTTCATCATCTTCTAAAGTTTTCTTTCGACTTTTTTACACCACTATTCAATCAATTGTCAATCAATGTTATTTCAGTATTTATTAATATTTTAAATAAACTTTTTTATATTTTCATTTTGATTTTATTTTAAGTATTATTAATTTAATTGTAATTTAATTTGTGCTTTTTTTCCAGTCTTATTAGTTTCTTAAACATTCCTATTTATCTTATTTATTCAGTTTTAATGTTAGTAATTTTAGTACTTCCAGTTTAACTTGTGCTTCAATTAAAAAAAAAGGTACACATAGGTCTAAAGAGGACAAAAATTGTCATTAAAATGTGAAATTTGGGAGCACACTCAAGTTTGGTCTCATTTTAAAGAAGAAAGATTATTGTTTAATCTGTTTAATGTAAGTAAAAAAGTTTAAAGTGAAATAAGATGAAACATATTTAACTCAAAAACTGCTAGAAAATCAAAGCAATAAATCTAAACAAGTTGTGTTCCAAATTTGAGGTTGATATCTCAAAAAATGAGCTTTCAGTAAGATTTTGTTTGGGCGAAGTACCAAATTTCCCCATTAGATGCAAGCAAAGCATCTTTGCAGTACAGTAGAGTTTTTCTCTCTCAAATACTACACTCACACACGCACAATTGTTTTAATACACACATATCCATAATACACCCACACAATTATAGCTGCATACTTTATCCAATTCACTCTGGAGAAGAAAACAGGAAATAAAGCAAGTATTTGCTTTATCGGCCAAACCTGAGAAAATGGCACCATTTGGTAAAAAATAGTAAAAAATAATAAATGTTGAAGCCTTGCCAACAGGATGAAAGCCTATTAACAAAGACTGCATCATTTTATAGTTAAATGACCCTGGGATTAAAAATTGCAGTTTTAATGGGTTTCAATGGGGACATTTTTGTCCTTAAGGTCCTGAGAGGAACTATTTTGTGTTACTAGTGTAAAATTGATTTATTAAAGGAAATGGGGGTCAAATAGTACAATTCCAATAAAAATACACACCTGTGCCAAATTTTATGCAGTTGGCATTAACACAGGCAAAATGATCAAAAAACAAAACTGATTCTTAATGGCCGATTTGTCAAAGTGTCACTCAGTTTTCCACAGACATGAAGCAGCATCAAGCTTTCCACTGTCACATCACTTCATTCCTCTTCAGTCCTTCATTTCCCGTAGGTAAATAGGAAAGAGGCTGCAGGAAATCTCGGCTCATTTCGGAGCGTAATTGTCCTGAGTTTCCGTCAGGTGTTGAGAATGCCAGCGGAAGAGCTTTGAAATCTCTCACTTGCTGATGAGGAGACAGATGAAGAGGTTCGCTGTCATTTCCTCGCAGTGTTTTTGGCTCTGCATTTCTCAAACATCCATAAAACTTCACAACACGGGCTCACTGGAAAAACGTGCCTCTTCTTACATTTTTGGAAATCTCAAAACACGTACCAAATACATGCAAATCACTGGGTGAAATGAACACTAGATATCACCAACAACTTTTATTCCTTTTCACAGAAAATTATGATTGCAGAGGCAGATTATCGATTAATAAAGGCCTATTTTTGGGCTGTTCTTTGCATTATTTGTTTTCTACAAAGCTGGATTCATCTTAACTGCAGTCTTAGTATGGGTGTTCAGCTCATCTGTCCTTATTTTAATATTATCACAGCACCTTCTCTGACCCCATTGCTCTGTTTTAATACCTAGTAGTGAGATTTCTCACTGACTACTCCTTACAAAGGCTGGAACCTAAGTCTGATTTGAAACGCTTTTCATGTCAAGCATCACGAATGATCTCTCAAGCACACCACACAAGTAGAGCTCTTCACGTGAAAGCAGACTTGACTAACTCTCTGAGTGGATTTCAATAGTTTGAGCGTGTTGATTAGCTAACAACTTGATACTATAGTATAGGGATGCTATGCTGCATTTATTGCATCAAAAATACAGTAAAAAAGTATAATATTATTACAATATAAAGTAACTATCCATTTGAATATATTTTAAAATATAATTTATTCCTGTGATCAAAACTGAATTTTCAGCATCATTACTCCAGTCTTCAGTGTCACATGATCCTTCAGAAATCATTCAAAAATGATGATTTGCTGCTCAAGAAACATTTATGATTATTATCAATGTTCAAAAACAGCTGTGCTGCTTAATTACACCTTTAATTTTGGCCAAAATGTGATAGGCTACCTTTTAAGACATCTATTTTTATGCTTTCTGTTTCAGCTTTCACAGTCGGTGAAATGTATTATTTATTAATGCATTTATTTATTTATTTATACTAGGGATGCACTGATATGAAGATTTTGGCCAATACTGAAACCGATAATTGTTTATATTTGAAAGCCGATAACCGATATATTGGCCATTAAATCTAAATTCAATTTTTTATATCATTTTTGAGAGCCTGATTACAAAAACAAAAGTCTCACCATTAACAGTCATGTCCCAAGCACACAATTATAATGTTCTCATTATATTATTATGGAGCCAATATGACAGACTTGCGCTGCACATGTTGAACTTAACTGGATTTTCATTTTCGAAGACTCAGCTGAAGGAAATAATTCATTATATCAGCTTTTAGTATATCGGCCAAATTTTCTTATTGGGCCGATAATGATAACGTTAAAAATGAACATATATTGACCGATACTGATATGGCGGCCGATATAGTCAAGTCAAGTCAAGTCAAATTTATTTATATAGCGCTTTTACAATTGGTAATTTTCAAAGCAGCTTTACATATTAGAAGCACAGAAAAAGGGAAGTGGTTAAAATAAGCTGTACAAACAAGCGTGGTAATATGTAACATATACAAGATGGTGCTACATTAAGCCAATGTCGGCTGACTCCCGTGGAAAAACCCCCTAGAGAAAAACCCCGCGTGCTAACACTGGGAAAAAAGTCCTAGAGGGAAAAAACCCCTTGGAAGATATATAATATATGTAAATGGATATGGAGATCAAAATCTGAATTATACATTTTTATTATAGAGATTAAAATAGATTATATATAAATATATGTAAGCGGATACGGAGATTAAAAATCTGAATAGATGCAGCCAGAACTGGATCTGTAGGCCCATTGTCTCCTGGGCTACGTTGTAGTCAGGTCCAGACACAGGTTTCTCCATCTGATCTGGATAGCCTGGATCCAGCACCCGGCAAACCTCAGGATAAGCAGAGAGACTGATATTAGCGTAGATGCCATTCTTATTCTGATGTACAGGTATATCTAGTGTTATAGGAAATGTTCTCGGTTCCGGCCGACCTAATTATTGCAGCGTAACAATCCTTTAACGGATTTGAAAAATGTTTATGTATTGATAATTGTTATTTGTATGCAAGAGCAAAGAGATGTGTTTTTAGTCTAGATTAAACTGACAGAGTGTGTCTGCTTCCCGAACAATGCTAGGAAGATTGTTCCAGAGTTTAGGTGCTAAATAGGAAAAGGATCTGCCGCCTTCAGTTGATTTTGATATTCTGGGTATTATCAACTGGCCTGAATTCTGAGATCGCAATAAACGTGAAGGACTATAATGCATTAAAGCTCACTTAGGTACTGGGGAGCTAAACCATTTAGAGCTTTAAGTAAGTAGCAAGATTTTAAAATCTATACGATGTTTAATAGGGAGCCAATGTAATGTTTGACAGAACTGGGCTAATATGGTCATACTTTCTGGTTCTAGTAAGAACTCTAGCTGCCGCATTTTGGACCAACTGTAGTCTGTTTAAAAGCCGAGCAGAACAACCACCCAGTATAGCGTTACAATAATCTAGTCTTGAGGTCATGAATGCATGAACCAACTGTTCCGCATTTGTCATTGAGAGCATATGTCGTAATTTAGATATATTTTTTAGATGGAAGAAGGCGGTTTTACAGATACTAGAAACATGACTTTCAAATGAAAGATTGGTATCAAAGAGATATAATATCATGCATCTCTAATTTATACATGAATTTGTTCATTGCAATTAATGCATTTGTTTATTTATGCAATTATTTATAGAGATGCACCGATATATCGGCCAATAATCGGTATTGGCCGATAAAAGCAAATGTTCACACTATCAGCTATCGGCCGATAGTCAGGGCCGATATATCCTCTCAATCAAAAGAGGGTATGTTTATATTTTATGTTTATAAATGATACCAGTTACAAGTTGATGAAATGGAGAAAATATTTTTTATTTGCATTTCTTTCAAAATATAATAATTAAAATATAATGATTAATTACTAATTATAATGAAATTATTATTAATTTAAAAGGAGGTATAAAAAGCAGAACCCCCAAACTATCGGTTTCGTTATCGGTATCACTCTGAATGATCGCTATCGGTATGAGAAATTTAGTTTCGGTGCATCTCTAATTATTTATTAGGTTAATTATGCATTAAATGTTAATGCATTTATTTATTTGTTTGTATTTATTTATGCATTTATTTATTCATTACATTATTTTGTATGCCTAAAATGGTTGCCTAGATGAAGCAGGTCCCAATATCCGTTAATTATTGTTCTCCCATATGTCAAATGAGGTTTTACCAGGTCTATTTTGCCTCTTTGACCAGCTTTATTCTTGTTTTTCTCTTTCAGCTCTTTGACTGTGTGAGGAATTACATGCTGGAGCATCTGGCAGGATGAAAAAGATCGATTGCACACCGACAGACTCCCTGGGGACTGTGAGTGCATTTCAGTACTCCTGTACTTTCACTGTACAAAGTGTAAATGAGGAATAAATTCGCATAATGGGAATCTTGGGAATGGGGTGAAGCAATTTTATTAAATTCCTCTAATTTGTCATAGAGAAAGTCTGTAGTGGTGGAACAGCCTGCACTCTTACCGTATGTTCTCTACTGTTGTTGTTTTTTTATTGCAATCATTCTTTGCCTCTGAGGTCTGATGACTCATTCTGGGAGTAATATGTAATATTCAAGACTTTGTGAGGAAAAACGGTTTGCGGATGAAATGCACCTCTGATTTGACTCATTACAGAACGACAGCACCAGAAGCAATTACACTACCTCATTTAAAGTCAAAATGAAATCAAAGGAGCTCTATTTACTTTCTTAATACATCTTTCTTATTGTGAATGATTCATCGGGTGCACGTTATTCCCTAAAAAAGTTTTCCTGTATAACCTTTCCATAAAATAATTTACAATAAATTTCTGATGGATAAAATCAAATCCCATAATATACTCATAAATACGTTCACTGCTAAAAGTAATTTTTTCCCCACATTTACACATTTACTTGAGAAGCAAAATGACTTAAGATGTTAAGTCTTACTTTATGAAAAATGTCTCATATTTGAGTGAGTTTATGCTTAAAACAAGGGGAGAAAATGAACTTAATTCAAAGGGAAAATGAGTTTATTTTTCTGACCACATTGGCAGATATATTTTATTATTTTCAACAAAAACCCACTTAGTTTTGATACTTTGAGACTTAATATCTTTGGGAATTTGTATTTGCTTCTCAAGTAAATGCATTTTGATTAAAGAATGTTTAGATATTTATAGTGGAAAACAAGACAATAATACTGAGTAGGATATTTTTTTGTAAATGTAAGGAAATTGGTTGCCAATGCCATTTCATTGTGACTTTAAATTCATCAGTACTTTAAAGCGAACCTATAGTGCCCCTTTCACAAGATGTAATATAAGTCTCTGGTGTCTCCAGAATGTGTCTGTGAAGTTTCAGCTCAAAATCCCCCACAGATCATTTATTATAGCTTGTCAAATTTGCCTCTATTTGGTGTGAGCAAAAACACACCGTTTTTGTGTGTGTCCCTTTAATGCAAATGAGCTGCTGCCCCGCCCCTTTCAGAAGAGGCGGAGCTTTAACAGCTCAACAACAACAAAGCTGGAGAATCTCACGCAGCCAAAATGAGGATTGTCAGTAACGGTGTTCAGCCTTACATTGTTCAAACCGGAGTCGACACTGATGGAGAGAATGGTTACTGGATAAGTTTATGTTGATTCAACTCATCGACTAGCATGTGCCGTCAATTAGGGGGGCAAAACAAAATGTGAATTTGGGGATCTGGTTGCATCAATTGTATGGGGATGTGCAAATGATTTTGTTGAAAAAACAAACAACAGATAAGAATGCGTAATGACTAAATGGTTATGGATTGATGCCCAACGTAAAGCAACAATATGTGGAAACATGAACTATGGTTATCATGGGATGGGTGCGACTACTATTTATGTGACAATTGGGGGATAAATGGATTAGATGATTGGTGGCATGGACTTTTGGGACCAAACAAATGTAATGGATAAAATGTGATAAAAATGGTTGGAAAATGGTGGGACAATGTATAAATGGATATAAAAACCAATACAAAAAAAAACAAAACACTAAAAAAACCATGGGAATCAATTATTATGGGGACAATAAATTGGAATTGGAATAATAAAACCAAAAAATTAAATTTGATTCTTTGGCTACAACATATTGGTGAAAAAAGGATAAATGGATATTGATGGGGGCAAAACAAAAAAAACATAGGGGGGGAAATTGGATGTTATATTGTGTATGGCACAGATTGACAATGGTGCAATTTGGTATGTAATTGATTGAATGACACAATAAATGAAATGAATGAATACTGGATGTTTGCAATAATTGGCAAAAAATATGATCATGAAAGGCAAAATGAAAATGGAAAATTACTGGGGATGGGTGGAAATGAGTAAATGGTGATATGGAATGGATTAACAAATGGCAATAACCATGTATACAATTGTTGGGGTATAAAATCAAATTGTGAAACCAACATCTGTTGTATGAAATAGAAATAAATATGACAATTGGTGGGAAAATAAAAATGAACAGTAATTATGATGATTGATATGTGTGGAATGTATAATAATGAATGAAAAATGATAATAATTGAAATGGCATGATAATTATAATATGGGAAATGTGTAATAAATAATGTAATAAAACAATAACAAATATTGAAATTTGAAAATATTAAAAATGGATTTAATGGATGTTATATGTGAAATTGGATAGATGGTGGAAATGGATGGTATTGAAACAATGGTAATGGATGGGGGGGATAAAATGAAATGTTTATCTTTTTTTCAAATCCACGGGAATTGACCTCGTTTGTGAAGCAGTCTGGATAAAATGACGGCAATGGCAACAACACCAAGTACCCCTGGAAATCCTTTATATTTAATCTTTTTTTGTCCCATATTCACAATCAGCTCAATTGGTCGTGCACATTCCCGCTGCTAATGAAGCACTGTGTTTTGAAGGTGTTCTGGTCAGCCATGTGATTTGTGATGGAAGTGTGTGTCACCATTGGACAGCTTTAATGTGACAGAGAGGTGTAAGATCAACAGACCCGTCACCATTCTCACTCCCACGTCACTTTCCTGCATCGCCAGGCGCATCAACGTCAAGCGTGACCAGCATGCAGCTGCAAATCGTTTGTAATGCCTTTAAATGAGGCCGCACAGCACCACGAGCAAGGACGAGTGCGTTTGCGCCGACAGACTTTAAGTGCTTTATAATTACGTCTCCAAATGGCATCAGAGCGAAGGTGCACTGAGTCAAGTTGGAGGGTGGCTTCCGGTAGAAATGAAAAATCATTTGTTCCTTCTAGACAGCAATAAGAGAAACATTGTAAGTCTCTTGAGTTTTAGATTTCCTTATTTGTGAGGAAAATGCCCGTAATCTCACATGAAACTTCAGAAGGAACCTTATTTAAAATGAGATCTTAAATATGAACTCAAACACTTCTTCAACCACCAAATGATATGATTATTTTTATAGCTCATACTCTTACTGTACATCAATCACAGCCTAATTAGTGTTATCAGGGTTATATTGTTAACTAAAACCATAAAATGCATTACTTGAATAAAAATAAACAATAAATGAAATAAAAAATTAAATAAAAGTTATTTTATTTCAGCTTTTTTCCAAGGCACATTTCTCATTTTGTTTAATGTAAGTTGAAGTACTGAAATAAATAAACTAAACTATTATTTTTAACTTATGTTAACATGAACTAGAATGAACACTACTTAAAATATAAACTTAATAAACTTAAAAAATGTATTTGTTACGTTAGTTAATGCATTGTAAAACTAACAGAACATTTTGTTAACTAATATTTAACAAAGATTAATAATGTGTAAATATATATATTCCTCATAGTTAGTTAGCACGTTAACATTAACAAATGAGACCTTATTGTAAAGTACCATAATAACTATATAGACATGTTAAAAAATGGCTTAAAATAAATAAAACAGAAAATAAAAATAAGTCTTCTATTATTTTTTTGTAATAATTCAAATTATTAACAAAATAAATAATACAGCAATGATGCTAAATAAGACTGGTCTGTATTTTTCTATTCCTTAAAGGATTTTAGGAGAAACATTTGGAATGCTTGTTTCTGCCATGAAAAAAAATAAAAAAAGGTATTGTGACTGTTATCTCAAATTGCAAGATATAAAACTCCAATTGCGTGATATAGTCAGAATTGCACATTATAAAAGTCAGATTGCGAGTTATAAAGTCAGAATTCATCATACTCGCAATTACTAGCGCAAGTCTACTTGTAATTTTCAATTCTGACTTTAACACTAAATAACTCGCAATTCGTGCATTCTGACTTTATAAAAACTTTATCTCGCAATTCTGACTTTATAACTCGCAATTCTGACTTTCTCTGACAAACTCCAATTCGACTTTATATCTCGCAATTCTGACATTCGATTCTTTATATACTCGCACCCAAATTCTGACTTTATAATTTTTTATAACTCGCAATTCTTACCTTTATCTCGCAATTCTGACTTTATAACTCGCAATTCTGACTTTTATATCTCCAATTCTGACTTTATAACTCGCAATTCTGACTTTAATATCCGCAATTCTTCCTTTAACTCGCAATTCTGACTTTAATCACGCCAATTCTGCTTTATATCTCGCCATTCTGACTTTATATCCTCGCTATTCTGACTTATTTATAACTCGCAATCTGCTTTATAACTCGCAATCTGACTTGGTACTCTCGCATCTGACTTTATACTTTGCAATCTGACTTTATAACTCAATCTGCTTCTATATCACGAATTCTGACTTTATATCGCAATTCTGACTTTAACACTCCATTCTTACTTTATAACTCGCAATTCTGACGTAATATGACTAATCTGACCACACAATTCTGACTTTACCACTCATTCGCTTTATATCCGCAATGTGAGTTTAATCTTGGATTTTGCGGAAAATTCAGAATTTATAAAAACTCGCATTGCGAGAAAATTCTGACTTTATATCTCAATTCTGACTTTTATACTCACAATTCTGACTTTTTCCTCAATTGCATGATATAAACTCACAATTGTGTTCTATAAAGTCAAATGTGTGATATAAAATCAGAATGCGAGTTATGAAGTCAGATTTGCGAGATTATATCATGCATTCTGACTTTATATCTCGCAAAAAGAAGCTTCCATAGAAACACTTGAACCAAAGTTGATATTTAAGTAAACCTTAATGGAGAGCTCCATTAATACTCCCGAGCTTTGAAAAGCAACCTCTGAGCAATAAAAGCCAATAGAATAGCTTCTCATAAGTCATTGGAAGCCTTAATTGCTTTCCATCTCTTATTTTATTGTTCATTCTGTATCTTTAATGTTTGGTATATTGAATCACCTAGAGCGCAGCAGCAATGTACCACTGTTTTCTTTAATCAACTCTCTCCGCCGTGTTGCTTTTGCCATCGGTGCGCAGTGATTGGCTGATTCTTGTAAAGGGCACATCCTGTTTTTTCAGACAGTGGTTGACAATATGCCCTTTTGACAAAAGCTGGGTTATTCAGAGGTTTGCGTTTATCCGTACACAGGCATGTCATGTAGCATCTGTCTGTCAAATAGACGTCAGCATCCTTTTATCCGCACGCACACACATTTCTACTGACCTCAGAGCAGTACATTAGCCGTGGTGAGGACTCCCACGTGTTTGATCGCATCCTGATAGCTCCTGATTCAATCAATCCGATCTGATTAACAGTAATAGAAGAAGATCTTACCAGTAGTGGCCTGAAATTTTCAGAGATCAAAAGACTGCAACACAGCATCTGCCTTTCAAACGCACTCAGCAGCCCACTTATCAAACAAACGCTCTTCCTGTATCTTTTTAATAGAAAATGATTATGGTGTTCTTTCGCATAAATGTACGCAAAATGACACTTGCCACGATCATCTTAGTCGGGTAAATCTCATGAAAACATGTCCAGGTTTCATTTTACCTCTAATTTCAAAAGGGAAATATATATATATATATAAAATATATAAAAATATAATATATCAATATATAATATATATATATATATATATATATATATATAATATTATTAGAAATTGAAACCAATGTTTTGAATATATTTTTTTAGACAGACAATTTATTTATGAAAACAATTAATTTATTAATTTTGATTTATTTATTTATTTAGACACATTTATTAGGACATACCCCTGCATTACATTACATATATTTATATATATATATATAAATTGACTATAATTTTTTAAATTAAAATCAACATAAATTAAAGCAGTAAAACCTATGCTGTATTAATATATGCTTAAAAATAGGCAGCAATTTTCTTTATGCAAAGATTATTTTAATTATTATTATTTTTTTATTTGTTAGAAAAATGATTATGGTGTTCTTTCTTTTCTTATTCTCGTAAATCTCAAGAAAACATGTCCAGGTCACATTTTACCTCTAAATTCAAAAAGGAAGTGTGTGTAATGTGTGTAAAAAAATGGAAGAAAAAATAAATAATTGTTTACATAAAGAAATTGAAACCTTCTGTATGTTTAGGACCATGTAGATTTTTTTATGTTGATTTATTTAGACTTATTTAATATTTCACATACCCCTGCATTACATTACTGTGATGTGCATGTCTGGATGGTTTTCTTTTGATATTTTTAATAGTGAGTCTCATTACAGCAAAATTGACTACAATATAATTTTTATTTAATAGAATAATAAATTAAAGCAGTGCAACCTATGCTGTATAAATAATGCTCTCACAAATAGGCAGCATTTTCTTTATGCAGAGATGATTTATTTATTTATTTAGATCTTTGGTGAAGTATAGTTTTTGGCAGGTTACGTGAGATTCACCCAGTCACGTGACCTCATTTGTGGTTGAAATTTCACCAGCGCCTAAGGGCAGCATGGAATAACAATGCCGATACTTTCACATAGTGCTTCTGTGAGATATTGAGAGATCTGTATGCATACCAGGCTGTGTCATTCTTTCCGTGCTGTAGTCGGGCGCTGTCTAATCGCAGCAGTGTGGACATGTGCGTACATCCCCTCTGGTGGTGGCAGAGATTGTTTCGCCGCTGCTGCAGTGCATTAGGCTCAGGCCCTGACGGCTGTCTGGATGACACACTTGGAAGGCTGCTTGTGTACGAGCTGCAGTAATGGGGCAAGGGCGCCCACACACTGCAGAAGCCACAAAGTCGAATAGCCTGTCAAAGACAAGCCGGCTCGGCATACTAGATCTGACTGTGTACCCTTCACCCATCCCTGCCACTTACAATTTCAATGGGGCTCTCCTACTGCCGACCCATTTTAACAACCTCTAGCACTGTTTTCTCACACACAGTGCTGCCTACTGTCCTGTTACACCTGCAAGAAAAACTATTCTCATTTTAGAGGACAACTAAAGAAAATATGAGAGCTGCTTTCCACTCCAAAACTGTTTGCTGTGTGGTTGCTGTGGTGTCCTGGGCGGCTTCTAGGGTGTTCTGAGTAATTGCTAAGTGGTTGCTAGGGTGCTTTAAGTGGTTGCCCCTGCAAAACTTGCAACAAATGCTAGTTTTACACTTTTCACTGTTGGTTTCTAGGCCATTCTGAGTGGTTGTTAGGGTGTTTTGGGTGTTTGCTAGGTGGTTACTAGGGTGTTTTGGGTGTTTGCTAGGTGGTTGTTTGGGTGTTTTAATTGTTTGTCCCTGCAAAACTTGAAACAAATGCTAGTTTTGCAGTTGCAAGAGTGTTATTTTTGGTTTCTCTGCCTATCTGAGTGGTTGATAGGGTGTTTTGGGTGGTTGCTAGGTAATTTCTAGGGTGTTCAAGTGGTTGCTCGGTGGTTGTTGGGGTGTTTTAAGTGGTTGCTTCTGCAAAACTTGCAGCCAGTTGTAGTTTAACAATTGCAAGAGTGTTCTGTTGGTTTCTAGGCCATTCTGAGTGGTTGTTAGGGTGTTTTGGGTGGTTGCTAGGTGGTTACTAGGGTGTTCAAGTGCTTGTTAGGGTGTTTTAAGTAGTTGCTTCTGCAAAACTTGCAGCCAGTTGTAGTTTAGCAGTTGCAAGAGTGTTCTGTTGGTTTCTAGACCATTCTGAGTGGTTGTTATGGTGTTTTGGGTGTTTGCTAGGTGGTTACTAGGGTGTTTGGGTGTTTGCTAGGTGGTTGTTGGGGTGTTTTAAGTGTTTGCCCCTGCAAACTTGCAGCCACTTGTAGTTTTGCAATTGCAAGAGAGTTCTGTTGGTTTCCTGGCCATTCTGAGTGGTTGTTAGGGTGTTTTGGGTGGTTACTATGGTGTTCAAGTGGTTGCTAGGTGGTTGTTAGTGTGTTTTAAGTGGTTGCCCCTGCAAAACTTGCAGCCAGTTGTAGTTTTGCAGTTGCAAGAGTGCTGTTTTGGTTTCTCTGCCTATCTGAGCGGTTGTTAGGGTATTTTGGGTGGTTGCTAGGTGGTTACTAGGGTGTTCAAGTGGTTGCTCGGTGGTTTTTGGGGTGTTTTAAGTGGTTGCCTCTGCAAAACTTGCAGCCAGTCGTAGTTCCGCAGTGGCAAGAGTGTTCTATTGGTTTCTAGACCATTCTGAGTGGTTGTTAGGGTGTTTTGGGTGGTTGCTAGGTGGTTACTAGGGTGTTCAAGTGGTTGTTAGGGTGTTTTAAGTGGTTGCCCCTGCAAAACTTGCAGCCAGTTGTAGTTTTGCAGTGGCAAGTGTGTTCTATTGGTTTCTAGACCATTCTGAGTGGTTGTTAGGGTGTTTTGGGTGTTTGCTAGGTGGTTACTAGGGTGTTTTGGGTGTTTGCTTGGTGGTTGTTGGGGTGTTTTAAGTGTTTGCCCCTGCAAATTTGCAGCCACTTGTAGTTTTGCAATTGCAAGAGAGTTCTGTTGGTTTCCTGGCCATTCTGAGTGGTTGTTAGGGTGTTTTGGGTGGTTACTAGGTGGTTACTATGGTGTTCAAGTGGTTGCTAGGTGGTTGTTAGTGTGTTTTAAGTGGTTGCCCCTGCAAAACTTGCAGCCAGTTGTAGTTTTGCAGTTGCAAGAGTGTTGTTTTGGTTTCTCTGCCTATCTGAGCAGTTGTTAGGGTGTTTTGGGTGGTTGCTAGGTAGTTACTAGGGTGTTCAAGTGGTTGTTGGAGTGTTTTAAGTGGTTACTCCTGCAAAACTTGTAGCCAGTTGTAGTTTAGCAGTTGCAAGAGTGTTCTGTTGGTTTCTAGGCCATTCTGAGTGGTTGTTAGGGTGTTTTGGGTGATTGCTAGGTGGTTACTAGGGTGTTCAAGTGGTTGTTAGGGAGTTTTAAGTAGTTGCTTCTGCAAAACTTGCAGCCAGTTGTAGTTTTGCAGTTGCAAGAGTGTTGTTTTGGTTTCTCTGCCTATCTGAGCAGTTGTTAGGGTGTTTTGGGTGGTTGCTAGGTAGTTACTAGGGTGTTCAAGTGGTTGTTGGAGTGTTTTAAGTGGTTACTCCTGCAAAACTTGTAGCCAGTTGTAGTTTAGCAGTTGCAAGAGTGTTCTGTTGGTTTCTAGGCCATTCTGAGTGGTTGTTAGGGTGTTTTGGGTGATTGCTAGGTGGTTACTAGGGTGTTCAAGTGGTTGTTAGGGAGTTTTAAGTAGTTGCCCCTGCAAACTTGCAGCCTGCAGTTGCAAGAGTGTTTTTTTGGTTTCTCTGCCTATCTGAGCAGTTGTTAGGGTGTTTTGGGTGGTTGCTAGGTAGTTACTAGGGTGTTCAAGTGGTTGCTAGCTGGTTGGTAGGATATTTTAAATGGTTGCCCCTACAAAACATGCAGCCAATTGTAGTTTTGCAGTTGCAAGAGAGTTCTGTTGGTTTCTACACTGTTCTGAGTGGTATGAACAATAGTAATAGTAGTAGTAGTAAAACTTGCCTTGGCAAACACTGCTCATTATTATATAGACTTCAGGAGACTTTATGAAAACATAGTCTAATGATCATGGGGGCTTTTTATTTGATTGCACATTAAATCCAGACAGCATGCAATTTTTTCTGTTGTTTCTCTGAATAGAGTTGCTTATTACAGGATGACCCGCAGAGCAGCAGAAAAACAAACAATAGCGCAAACAATAAACGTCCCCAAGGAGAAACTCTACTCTACACAGACTTTCAAAAGAAGATGAGCTTGACCTACTTAAGAACGCTCATAAATTCAACTTAGCCGCGACCGCCAGCGAGAATGACCCGGCTCAGAGCAACAATAAACACCAGGCGTGCAGCAGGTGCACGACTGCTTTCATTTTGTTTGCTTCAATTATGCCCTACACCTTATTCATACATTTGTATGTGGTTTGCAGTTTTAAGCCAATTACACAAATGGTCCAGTGCTGGAGGACAAGGACTATTGAGCCGTGGCCACACATTTAGCAGGGATAATCCCTCTTCATTGTGCTGTTACTAACGAACCCTTGAGAGGTGAGTCTTAATAGGCAGCTAATATCTGTACGACACACACAGCCACGCTCGCTTGCAAACGGCGCATGTTTGGGCAGTAAAAAATAACCGATTATGGTGTTTCGAACAGAAGGTGATTTATTCTTCACCACAGTTGGATCTATAAACGGCAGATGAGAGGGGCATCTGTATCTGTTAATTGGTTGTTAAATCATTACAGGATGCATGATGTCAGCGTACTTTACAATGTTATCAGATTCATTCGTACAGTTGTGTTCAGGCTTCCTTCTTAATTGATTTGTTTATTAGCCGTTGCTAATGATGATTTATTATTGCGTAATGAGAACATCAATACGTAATATGATGTTATCTCACCACCACACATTGGCAGATGCTTCGGCATGGTTGAACCACCTTGATTATCAACTGGAATAAAAGAATAATTTGTAGAATAAAAGAAAAGATTTTCCAAGATAATGTATTATTCATTATTTCCTGAATTGTTCATTCTAATTTTCCAAGGTCTTATAAATAAAGGTTTTTACAGTTCTGGGAAAGAACTTTTTTTTTTTTTTTTTTTTGGCTGTATAGGATTCCAAAATTGAGCCGTTTTATTTGTTGAAGAGGTTTTTAAAATGTTTGGTTTGTCAAATTTTAGGTAAAGTCAAAATATATTAAGCATTTGCTTTTTTGATACTAGGGATGTACTGATTTTATTGGCCGATATCGATTTCAGAGCCGTTGCCAGAATATATAGAATGGGGGGGCATTTCGTTTTCATAGGAGGGGGGCACACATTTTTATGATCCGAGAAACAGACTTTCACCAAAACAATAACATCCTGTATTATTACTGAAATAGACCAAGTTCTAAACACCAAAAAACAAGATGCGTTAAATATGAATTTTCTGATCATAGGTGGAGGGTGAACCAACTCCAGGGAACGTCTAAGGAGATGTGTAAATAGAAGTTACTTGTCACCACGCAACCTACACATCCCAACATAAACACTGATAAATTATTTGTTAATAAAGCATCTACGTTCACAAACCGCTGTTAATTTTGACAGATTACATACTTGCATGGTATTTGGCATCTCAGAAAGCGTGCAAATCACTAAAAAGTTAGTTAGTTC
This sequence comes from Culter alburnus, assembly GCA_028476615.1. Taxonomy (NCBI): domain Eukaryota; kingdom Metazoa; phylum Chordata; class Actinopteri; order Cypriniformes; family Xenocyprididae; genus Culter; species Culter alburnus. The sequence goes on along the minus strand of JAOTNS010003476.1, from coordinate 88,097 downwards.
ATCGTGATCTCAAGCAGTTCTGTTACAATAAATGAAGCTGACTGCGCTATAAATCTCATATTTATGTAATTCTACTCACCGCTCAAAACGCCAGTGCTAACTTAAGCTCTTCTGAATGTTCATTGCGTTCAAGAAATCAACAGATATGTTTGTGATGGTCTACATTGCTCAACGCTGCAAAAACACATTGTAAACAAGATGCTTTGTCTCTCTTAAGGCAGGAACACACCAAGCCGACGCCGACAAACTAGTGGCGACGAAAGCAGACTGCTGGGTTGGCTCATGTCGGCAGCGTCTGGGTCCAAAGTTGCCCTGACACACCAAACTGACGCTCGACAGTCGACAGTTCGTTCTGCGCCTGCATAAGATGAAATGTCTTTCCGTACCAGCAGGTGGCAGTAGCTGAACAGCCAATCAGAATGATCAGATGGCCCGATGGACCGACGAGCTCCGATGCCGATTCAACATGTCAAATAGGAAAAAAGCCGACGAGGACCAACTTCAGCCGACGGTGCGGAATACACTGAGAAAACTTAATCGGCTGACCGTCGGCTTGGTGTGTTCCTGCCTTTACATACTACAGCCAATATGCCGATAGTTTTAAATGGATCGGCTGATAAATATCGGTGGTTGATACATCGGTGCATCTCTACTTAAGGGTTAGTTCACCCAAAAATGAAAATAATGTCATTTATTTCTCACCCTCATGCCGTTCCACACCCGTAAGACTTTCGTTAATATTCTGAACACAAATTAAGATATTTTTGATGAAATCCGATGGCTCAGTGAGGCCTGCATAGCCAGCAATGACATTTCCTCTCTCAAGATCCATTAATGTACTAAAAACATATTTACATTAAATCAGTTAATGTGAGTACAAAATATAAATAACGACTTATTTAGTGATGGCCGATTTCAAAACACTGCTTCAGGAAGCTTCGGAGCGTTATGAATCTTTTGTGTCAAATCATGATTCGGATCGCGTGTCAAACCGCCAAACTGCTGAAATCACGTGACTTTGGCGCTCCGAACCACTGATTCAACATAAAAGATTCATAACGCTCCGAAGCTTCCTGAAGCAGTGTTTCGAAATCGGCCATCACTAAATAAGTCGTTATTTTGTTTTTTTTGGCGCACCAAAATATTCTCGTGGCTTTATAATATTAATATTGAACCACTGTACTCACATGAACTGATTTAAATATGTTTTTAGTACATTAATGGATCTTGAGAGAGGAAATGTCATTGCTCAGGCCTCACTGAGCCATCGGATTTCAACAAAAATATCTTAATTTGTGTTCAGAAGATGAACGAAGGTCTTACGGGTGTGGAACGACATGAGGGTAAGTAATAAATGACATTAGTTTCATTTTTGGGTGAACTAACCCTTTAATACACATTTCTGTTTTTTTATTGTGAATAATTGATCAGTGCATGTTATTGTTTTTCTGGAGAATCTGATGTGAACCACAATTTTTCATGAGCCAATCAATTCCTAATGGACATAATCAAGTTTTGTTCTACCTATTGAATATCCTGTTCAGAATTTTGTCATATTATGAAATTAAAATGGTTGAGAACATCATTTTTATGTAATAAAAAGTGAAGTCATCCTGGGTTTTCACAAAGTGCCTGAGTGTTTTCTAAATGTATAGCGGTTCCTGTTGGAATCAGGAAATAAAAGGCTGTAAAACCTTTTTTGGAAAGTTATTTTTTAAAAGTGAGAGTGACGCACCAAGGCTCTGTCTATTGCAAAGCCCTTAAAATGTACTTTTTTGCCATTTTCAGAACCGCTGAAAAGCGTCTTCCTACCAACAATTGTACATAGTGTAACCTTCAGTGCTAACGTCATAAATACTAGATGCTGTAAAGAAATAAACACAACTCCTGCAAACAAGCACCACTGCATTTCTCAACAGAATCGTATAGAAGTTGTCATGCTACATGCTGTTTATCTTTCACTCTTAAGTACTTCATGCATCATCAAACTATTTGAAGTCATTTACATTATTCAAACAATTAACCACTTAATTGAATTAATAGCCTCAGGCTATGCAGTAACGATCTGAAAGTTTCACACTCAGATCAGATCAGCATTTTAATCTGTAGGGATCATTTACTATTTATTATCCATATTCCAATCTCATGAGGATCAAGGTGAAATGAAGATGGCCATTGAGATATATTCTCGACCCCAGCAGGGAAATACCGTCTGCTTTTAATAAAGGGCTCTGCATGTGATGACACTACTCATATGCAGATTATTTTCTCATTTATTTCTATGCTGCTTGATTTAATAAACAAGTAAGCCTCTGCTTCCTGTTGTGTGTAACAGCACCTCATAAACAAGCGTCCTCGAGTGGCTTATTGCTTCTACACTGCAAACAAATGATGCTCTTCCTCAGTATTTTTATCTTGTTTTCCAGTAATAATATATATCATTCTTCAATCAAGACACATTTACTTGAGAAGCAAAATTACTTAAGATATTAGATCTTGTTTTCTGGAAAAATTATCAAAATTAAGTGAGTTTATACTTCAAACGAGTATAAAAATCTGCCAGTGGGTTGAGAAAAATAAACTTAATTCACAGGGAATCTGACTGCTTTGGCAGATATATATTTTTTGTTTTCAGCAAAAACCCAATTAATTTTGAATATATTATTTTAAATAATTGCATCTAACATAAACGTTTATAAATATATATAATATATATATAAGCAATATCACACTTGTAGCTGTGCGATATCGCTCTATATCATCACAACTGTGATTCGGCTGTGCTGATATAGAGCGATATCGCACGGCTACGAGTGTGATATTGCATTTATACAACAGTTTAATGGCATGAGTGTGTAAATAAATAAGAAACAACAACAGATGGTCTTAAAAACCCTCTTTCGTGAGGAACTACTTCCTTCCACCACGGATTCAAATCTCAAGTTGACAGTTTAACATTTGAGCCCTAGTCTACTGTAATTCTAAAACATCACTTTAGAACTTTAGTAACGAAGGAATGTTGAGTCGCTACATTGAAACTCATTGTATTATGTACAGTATTATGCGAGAGAGATCACCTGAGCGAGTGTATTACCTGCATCTAGCTGATATTCTTCAGGTCAATCTTATATTCATAATCACAAAAGCAGTTTGAATGTCCGCTGTGGAAAGTGATATCTTTATCTTTGTCCTTTTAACATTTAAGAGGATTTCCCATGACGGCTCTAGTCAATGCATTTGTCAGTTGTGTCTTGTAAGATGTTGTTTAAAGTAAAAACAATGTCCTTGTTTCCTTGTTTCAGTCCATTTCAACATAAAAGTCTTTGCGACTGACTCACTCACTCATAAAGACAGGCTTTGCTGCCATCTAATGGCATGAAGTCGAAGTCGAAATCACTAATAGACTCTTTCTCAATACCAAAAATATGGCATGTTATTTATATAAGATATTATTTATTGAACAATAATATTTAAATTAACAACAATAGCCATTATAACAGTAAAAAAGTAAAATAGGAAATAAACACAAGCAAACAGTTCAGCAGTCAAGCGTACAAAAGCAGCGCTCTAGTTAGTACAGGATTTATTTCAATTTGTCTATATATGTATATATATATATATATATATATATATATATATATATATAAAGTTGTGAAACTTAATATAGAGCCAGCAGCAAATTCCCGAAGGACTGTGAGAATGCCTATATGGCTCATCCATTAAAATTATTTTGAATCTTTTTTTATCATAAATTGAAGCTGTTGTACAAATCTGCATTGTCATTTTTGCCTGGTTTCAGTCAGTCAAGAGTGAGGCTTTTTGTTTTTAAATTCAGCAGCTGTGTGACCTGAAATGACATTTTCATCTTGCAAGTCATTCCTCACCTTCAGTTGTTGCTCTCGGTATCAAGTGAATCTTTAAATCTTTTCTACATCATGCTGGCTAGAACAGCTGAATTGAATGGATGCTACATTTATCCCACGCAGCAGCCACACAGCTCATAAAGCCCTCAGCTACACATATACAACCCCAGCGCTCTGAGCGATTCGCGTGTACATCACTCTTCCTTCTCTCATTCCGTCTTTCCGCCACTCTCGTTCGCTCGTTCACTTTAAGCAGGCTGTTTATCTGAACTTTCCTCCTGAAACACGGCAGCAATTTTCTCTTGATTATTCACCCTTGTCTGATTGCTGGTTCTTTCAGATTGCATTTTGCTCCTTAGCCTGAGGTGACCCTGAATTAATCATTTATGTCAGTATAGTGATTGTTGTTACCCTTTTCATCTCATTGACCTCAGTGTTTGGACTGAATATTAAATTTATAGCGCTATAATCTTATTGTTTGTCAACAGTGGGCTTTATTTTTGTTTGTAGTTTTATTTTGGCTATATATAATATAATATAATATAATATAATAAAAAAAATAAATAAATAAAAAAATTGCTTAAAAATTAGAAAAGTTGCCTGATGGCAAATAGCTAAAAAAAGTTTTAATATTTAAAGTTTATGTTTTTAGTTTTAGGTTTTGTAATGTTTAACAATAATACACTGTTGTGTAGTACAAATGTTGTGAAATAACTTGTGAAATAACTTGCACAAATTTAAAGTCAGCATGAAACAGAAGTTGCACTTGTCTTTTCTTTCCTATTGTGACGTATATCCGAGTGAAACGGCTTCTGGGAAAAAATGTAGGCCGTGATTTGATTTCGTCCTTGGCAACCCTCTACGGACACACTGAAGCTCGAATCGCCATTGGCAATTTTTCATTTTTTTGTCAATTTTGTCAATTTTTCATTTTTTTTTACTCACCAGACATTTTATGTAGAATGCAAGAACAATGCAAATGAAAAAATTCTACATAAATATAATATAAATTTCAAACACTATTAAAGTCAAGTAAACAGTCTGTAATAAAATAAGAACAAATGATCAAACTACAAGCAAGATGCAAATTAAATGAGCAGTGCTTTTCAGGTAGATCTAACAGTAGTTAGATACAAATTAGGTAGATTATGTACAGAAACTGTATAAAGTAATAAAATGTAAAATAACACTGCATTGTCTTCACTTTATAAATTAATTATAAAGTTACAAAAGTTATTCAGTCAGGAGCATTGAGTGATTTTTTTGCAGTGAGTGTTGTTTGATTAACATTAAAACAAAGACAGCAACAGGAATATTAGGCTGCTGTCACTTTAAGAGCGAATGCACTGATCCAATAGACTGATACTATTACACATGCTTTATCTTTCTCGTGTTTACATTCACTTAAGATATAACTGACTATGTTTACTTAGATACTCGCCAAGAAGGGCATTTTGACAATTTTGTAGAAATTTATTCCAACCCTCGAACCAGACCCACATCATGAAAAGAACAGATGCCGTTTTGAGGGGGAGGTTAACATTTTTGACTAAAGATTACGAGTGCACATAAATTAAAAAAAATAATGATGTGCACGGATAGATAATTCATGATAAGCACCGTAATATTCTGTAATTGTCCATTTTGATGTCACTTTAGTACTTATTGTTCAAATCAATAACTAGGTATGTGCAATAGTAGTGATATTTGCATTTGCAAATTCCACTAATAAATCAGTGAGCGCAGAGAAATCCCCTGAGCTGTGAAACCGCAACCATTGAGTTATAGACTTTACGAATCATGAGCCACGACCTTGGTTGGGCGGCAGGGGTGAACATGCGTTCTGCTGTTGTGGATTCACAGCGTCATGCTCTACTGAGATGTGTAAAGATTCGTTTAGGATTAAGAGCTTCAGCAAATCTTTCTTTTGGTTCACATACACAGTCCACTGACCACTGCGACTCTATTCATTTCAGTGCTTTAATAGGCCCATATTTCACACTGTTGTAGCATTTTCCTTTTCCATTTCACATCTTGTGATCTCTGTATTGATTGGTTACCATCTGTATACTGTACTGTTATTGGCTGCTAAATACTGCATAGCTGTTGATATGTAAATGTGGGTGGTTGTCTATTAACTCTTTCCCCACCAGCGGCAGCATTTTTGATCATTTTCACAAAACTTTCATGGCCCCAAGAATAATTTTGTTGTATGAATATCTGAACATGCAATATATAAAAAGAAAGCTTTTAAAACAACAATAACATTTTATTCTAGCTTCGTGCATTCTTTTTTTATCAACACTTGAATGTGCGTAAGTTTCATAAAAAAAGCAATATTTTAAACAAAAACCCTGAGAAAATCATGATTTTTTTTTTCCAAAGAGTTTCTCAAAACTAGAAATTGACCGATATATCGATGTACCAATATTTTCCCCAATATTTAAGCATTTTACCATAATCGGATATCGGTTTTGTAATATCGGATTCACCAATAAATTCCATCTTGTGGGTGTTTTGAGAATTGCGCACAGGATCGCCATTACAGCGCATCTGAGGGGAGACGAGACAACGGCTTGCACAAGTAAAATATACTTACCTGCTTTGCTGTAATTAGTCATTTATTTAACATAACAGCCATTAATGCACAAATTAGATGTTACATAAATGCTTGAAATGTAGCTAGATTATGCAGCTTGTCTCTAAGAAATAGAGAAAATCTCACGGAGTCACGTAAGATAATCCGTCAAGTCCCAATAAAGATGTAACTTTGCATGAATTAAATAATACAGCCATGAATGAGCACATGTTGGAAATAAAAGTGCTGAATTTAATTCTCTCTCTGTTGTCTGTGCTCATCATTAATCTCGTAAAGTTGTCTGCATTTTGCTGTTCACTCAGCGGGTTGATGCTCAGCCACCGCATGTAACGTTTAACAAGATTCACTTGTTTAAAACACTGTAATTATATAAACATTTGCTATATAACCATTAATTCACCAATAAACATCCAAGTAAACACAACTCTATGGAAATTAATTATATTTATTATCTCCGCGAGCGATCACAGTTTGAGTATACTTCTGTGTAAATGCAGAGATAAACAGTGCTTTGTCAGCAGATATTTCATCATCTAGATCAACAAAAACATTAATAATTCTGATATAACACACCAGTTGAGAAATGCAATAAAATATGATGTTTTGTTTATTATATTCCAATATTCCAGAGAATATTATTCAGTTATTTAACATTATCCAGCTAATTATTCTTCACTCTTTAGCCTATTAAACAGCTTATAAATCTACTAAAACTGTAGTTTAAAATGAAGTATTGCATTTCTACAAAGTTGATATGACTCCTGTCTTTAATTTATTTTCTCCATTTGAAAACAGACATTCTACCTTAATTTTGCTTATTGTTAACATTAGTGTTGCTACTGATGCTTTTTATAAATAAAATTATTTTTGTAATATGAAGTTTAAAATTAACATGAAAGACTACTAATTTTCAACAAAAAGCAGTTTAGTAACAGTGCACTTATTTTTATTTTTTGCACTTTCAGACCCCTCTATTTATTGGTGTATAAATAAGATTTGTTTTGTTTTCTACGCCAGGAGGAATAAAATGGTTTGTTCAGTTCAGTAGTGTTGTAATCGTGTCAAAAACAGAACTATAACAGTAAATAAATATCGGTTCTGCATATCAGTTATCGGGCACATTAACACACAAATTATCGGTATCGGTATCGGTTCTAAAAAATCATTATCAGTCGATCACTAATCAAAAAACAGATGGAGTAGATCGAGTCCATCAACACTCTCAAAGCTTCACAGTCATTTCCCTTTCATGGGTTCAACATTTCATTCAGTAACATTAGGCAGTTTTGATTTATGTGCTGTTTAATGTTTGATCACATTATTTTACATGTGCGTCAGCAATGCTTCAATCCCTTGTTTCTGCTGCTTCTTCTCCTGCAGTGTAAACCCGAATAAGCTGGCAAAACATAATATAATTGAGGCAATCGGTTACATAAAAGTTAAGAAATTCAAAGTTTAAGTAAGCAGAACTGGCAGATTGTTATTTTGTACATTTGAATTGTTCTTGAATTGAAATATTTGAGTAAACTAATTCATACATTTGACTTAAAATGATCATGTAATCTCAAAGTAAACAAATTTATTAGTGGAATTAGTATTAGTATTCAGAAAATGTTAACTTGCTAATTTGCTAGCATGTTAGCAATAGCATGTTATAACACTTGCTGAATTAGTACAGCAATATAGAGCAATACTTGCTCTCAAACCAAGCCGCATGCACCACTTGTCATTCTCCAAAAACCCACATTAACAGAAACTCTTCTAAATTAGCATAACAAAACATTAATCACTACTAAATCTCCCACTTAACATTAATCTTGCACAAAAAACAATATATAACACTTAATTTTAGCATTTACTTTCCCTTTCGAGTGCCATGGACAAAGCATGCTGGAAATTGAAATCCCAGCCCAGTTTCAGTTAAACTTAAGTTAGTTTTGAAACAGTTAATGAAACATTTCAGTTTACTTACAATATGTCAGTTCTGTGAACTCAAAAGAAAAAGAAAGTGCTAAATACTCATAAAAGTTAAATTGACTGAACTAATTAGATTAATTTATGCTTGTCCTACTCAAACTAATTAATTATTTTGAGTGTTAGGGTTTACAGTGCAGAGATTCTGTACTCTTTCAGAAGATGTGTAACAGCGCCTCCTACTGTATAACGGTAAAACATGTATTGCTGGAAAATTCCGTCAGTGGTGGGGAAAGAGTTAACATGGTTATGATTTCAACTTCAATTAATGACCCATTTTTGGATGGACTGCATCCAAAGGAGCATTGCGTTATAAATATGAATTTGTCTACATGGCATATTAAACTCTTATTTCAAAAGAGCAATTCCTGTTTTCCATGATATGACCCCTTTAAAACACTTATAATCTCAAGGGTTATAATATATGCTGAGGTTTGAAATGAACTTGAATCATGAATTTTACATTAGTATGGAGTTTTATTCATGGCACTAATCCATTAGGCCCCAAAGAAAACTTACAGCAACATTACAGTATATAGTTCATATTTAAATGGTTGGTGATTGCTTAAGCTATCATTACGAGCACAGAAATTACAGTTTTACAGTAATATTGACAGGAGAAATGTTTGTTGTAAAGCTTTTCGTGATCACTCCACTCTGTTACACTGGCTTTATGCTATTAAAATGTTAATGAGAGCCTTGCAGGATTGCTGTAGGGTGGTACGGTATCTCTTATTACAGCTGACAGATACTCAGAGTCTGTTGGGCTTCTTTAGGTTATGTCGTCTCACATGTCTAAAAATATAACATGACTGTGAGGGCTTAGACAAAGTTATTGCTTCAGAACCAACAAGCCGCTGACGGCACTTGTTGTAGTCATCTCTCCGAGGGTTTGACTGGGATTACAGGCGTGCTTCCTGGGACATATGGTGTTATGTATCGAGAGCGACGCTTGTGACTGTAATTCACTGAGTTTTGGAGACAATCCCGAGCCAATGGAAAAAGAATCAAGTGTGCTTTCTGTCTGACATTGAGGTCTTCAGCTTGATTTTTTGAAGAAAAAGTATCACAGGCTCATTTAGGAGCAGCAATTATACCATTTTAAGAACGAGTGCTACAGATTTAATGGGACTTAAATGGCCAGAAAGAGCCATTAAAAGATATTTGGTGGAAATGAGTGAAGAACAGACCCTTAGCACTAAGTATTTAGCTTCAATGTGTGTAACTAATTCTGCAACGCATGAATGATTCCTTAGATCAGTGGTTCCTTGGGGTCCCCCAACACTGCACATTTTGCATGTCTCCTTTGTCTGATACACCCATTTCAGGTCTTGGAGTCTAATAAGCTAATGACTTTAATCAGGGTGTTTGATTAAGGAGACATGCAAAATGTGCAGTGTTGGGGGGGCTCCAGGAATGCGGTTGGAAACCACTACCTTAGATCATTAATTGGTCTTTTTTTTTTGAGCATTTCTTAGAGTGTAGGTTACACTTCGACTGTCCACTTTAGACATGCTACGAACTATAAGTAACTTTGCAACTACATGTCAACTAACTCATTAATTTGCAACTACGTCAACTAACTCATAATTTGCAACTTGGCAACAGTCAACTACATAAATTTGGTACTCATTAATTTGCAACTACATGTCAACTAGCTCATTAATTTGCAACTACATGTCAACTAACTCATTAATTTGGACGGTTGGCAACTACGTCAACTTACTCATAAATTTGCAACTACATGTGTACGTCACTAACTCATAAATTTCTACGATTTGCAACTACATGATTTGCACTACAACTAACTCATTATTTGCAACACGTCAACTAACTCATAAATTGCAACTACATGTCAACTACTCATTAATTGCAACTACTACATTTACAGTCTAACTCTTTCAATAACTAATTTGCAACTAAGTCAACTAACTCATTAATTTGCAACTACATCAACTAAATTAAATTGCAACTACATGTCAACTAACTCATACTACAACTTTTCATTAATTTGCAACTACATGTCAACTAACTCACGTGGCAACTACGTCACAACTACTTAATTTGCAACTACTGTCAACTAACGTCTAACTCAAATTTGCAACTACGTCACTAACTCATTAATTTGCAACTACATGTCAACTAGCTCATTAATTTGCAACTACATGTCAACTTTTCATTAATTGCAAATACATGTCAACTCACATTAATTGCAACTACTGTCAAATAACTCATTAATTTGCAACTACATTGTCAACTACGAACTAAATCATTAATTTGCAACTACATGTCAACTAACTATTACTTTGCAACTACATGTCAACTAATTTGCCACTACGTCAACTCATTAATTTCAACCTTCATAATTTGCTCAAATCATAATTCAACTAATTTCATTATTTGCAAATACATGTCAACTAACTCATTATTGCAACTACATGTCAACTAACTCATTAATTTGCAACTACATGTCACTACTTTAATTAATTTGCAACTACATGTCAACTAATTTTCATTAATTTGCAACTACATGTCAACTAACTCATTAATTTGCAACTACATTTCAGCTAACTTAATTAATTTGCAACTACGTCAACTAACTCATTAATTTGCAACTACATGTCAACTACCAAATTTGCAACTAGTAAACTAACTCATTAATTTGCAACTAATTTCAACTAACTTTCATTTTGCAACTACATGTCAACTAACTATAATTTGCAACTACGTCAACTAACTCTGTTTACAACTACATGTTCAGCTAACTCTTATAATTTGCAACTACTCATCTAGCTAATATTTGCACTACATGTCAACTCTCAATACTTTGCAACTACATGTCAACTAATCTTAATTTGTCATGTCAACTAACTCTTATTTACAACTACATGTCAGCTAACTATTAATTTACATTCATACATTTGCAACTACTAACTCATTAATTTGCAACTCATGTCAACTGCAACACATCCTAACTCATTAATTGCAACTACATGTTAAACTACTCATTAATTTGCAACTACATTCTAACTCATTTGCAACTCCGTCCCTAATTGCAACTACATGTCAATTAACTTTCATTAATTTGCAACTACATGTAAACTAATACATTAATTTGGCAACTACATTTCAGCTAACTAATTAATTTGCAACTACATGTCAACTAACTCATTAATTTGCAACTACATGTCACTAACTCATTAATTGCTACGTCAACTAACTTTCTAATTGCACTGTGCAAATACAACTACTTTGTACAATAAGCTAACTCTTTGCACTACATTACTCATTAATTAACTACATGTCAACTACTCATTCATTTGCAACTACGTCAACTACTAACTCAAATTTGCAACTAACTAAATCATTAATTTGCATGTCAACTACTTTCATTAATTGCAACTACATGTCAACTAACTCATTAATTTGGCAATTTGCAACTATTCACTAACTCTAATTTGCAATACGTCAACTAATTTATTTGCAATACATGTAAATAACTCATTAATTGCAAGTACATGTCAATAACTTCATTATTTGCAATACATGTCAACTAACTCATTAATTTGCAACTACATGTCAATAACTCATTAATTTGCTACATGTCAACCTTGCTTCACTAACTCATTGCATGTCACTCAATAATTTGCAACTACATGCTTAAATTTGCACTACTTCATTAATTTGCAACTACAAACTAATTAATGCAACTCTAATCATAATTTGCACATGTCAACTCAATTGCAACTACATTCAGCTAACTAATTAATTTGCAACTTCAACAAAACTAACATGTCATTAATTTGCAATACATGTCAACTAACTCATTAATTTTACATTTGCTAACTAATTTTGCAACTACATGTCAACTAACTTTCATTAATTTGCAAAACATGTCAATAACTCATTAATTTGCAAATACGTCAACTAACTTCATTAATTTGAACTACATGCATAATTTGCAACTACATGTCAACTAACTCTGTTATTTACAATACTGTCAACTCTAATTAATTTGCAACTACATGTTACTAATTAATTTGCAACTACATGAGTTGCAATACAGTCATCTACTGTCACTCATTTTGCTAACAATTTGCAACTACATGCATTAATTTGCAAATACATGTCAACTAACTCATTAATTTGCAACTACATTTGCTAATAATTTGCAACTACGTCAACTAATCATTAAAATACATGTCAACTAACTCATTAATTTGCAACTACATTTTAACTAATTAATTTGCAACTACGTCAACTAACTCATTAATTTGCAACTACATGTCAATTAACTTTCATTAATTTGCAACTACATGTCAACTAACTCATTAATTTGCAACATTTTAATTAATTTATGTCAATTAACTTTCATTAATTGCAACTAATGTTCATTAAACTACATTTCAGCTAACTCTAATTAATTTGCAACAACATGTCAATTACCTTTCATTAATTTGCAACTACATTTCAACTACAATATCTCTTTAATTAGCAACTACATGTCAACTAACTCATAAGAGTATTAATAGACTGTTAGGTTAGTAGAATAAGTTGACTTGTAGTTACAAAGTCACTTATAGTCAGTAGAATGTCTGCAGGATCATCAAAATAAAGTGTCAGCAGATATTAAGAAGACAGTCTATTAATACTTGTATGACTGCTAGTTGACATGTAGTTGGAAAGTTACTTATAGATAGTAGAATGTCTAAAGTGGACTATCGAAATCTTTCAGTCTTTTGTGCTCTCTAACATGTGCAAATCTACTGTGTCTATCTGCAATTGGACCAACACCACCAAATGAGGTTTTCTTTAGAACATTGTGTGCAGATGTGGCTCACATGAGAATATCAAAATAAATGTGCCTCTTAAAAATATATATGAAAAAAAAACAAAAAACAATGCATCAATACATCATTTAGTCATCAGCCATTTGATTTTATGTATAAATCTTTATCGATTCATGTAAGTGATCAGATGCACCTGCTGGTCAATAAAACTGGAGAAAAAAATGGCACAGATTTACGAGCTGTATCTAGAGACCATAATATCCTGAGGGTGAACTCTTCTTACTTGGACTGGTAAGAAACCACCTAGCAACAACACAGAACACCTTAGCAACCAAATAGCAATCTTGCATATCTAGTTTCTTACTATGTAAATATCTGCTGCAATAATTATACTGGTCTAAATTTATACAGATGCAAGCCGGTTTGTGACACATTTCTGTCATTAAATATCTCTCCTTTCTCTTCTTCTGCTGTCCTTGACTATGTGAGTGTGTCTGTTAAGAAGAAAGTCACCATTTCAGTTTTATTTAAGAAGGGAATGTCAGTCTTTCATGGCGATGGCGTCTCTATTTGCAAAGCCAAATCAATTTATCATTTTTACTGTTTGACTATAAAAATGTTTTTAGGGCAAAAAGTTTTGGTCTCTGGCAAGCATGAGGGCTGAATGATAATATATCTTAATGGTCACACATAGGAAGCACAGAAACACATTAGCATAATTGGATTTCATGTTAACATCATAACATGCACATTTTGAAGCGCGAGTAAGCAACGTCAACGTCAGATTCTCAAACTGATCGTGATGCACCAGTTAGTATTCTTCATTTGTGGGGAAGTCCATCCAGCCTGTGATTCTGATTGATTCTTTAAGGCAAACTGCACATAAGACATCAAAGCTTCCTTGGAAAAAATGATGGGACCCTTAATTGCAATTCAAGCGGGAATCCATAGGTCAGCTGCCTGTCGCAGGAGCTGCAGAAGCGACATGGACAGTGATCATTGCAACTGATGAGAGGGAGGACTGGAGGTTATTTGTCTTTTGTCAGAGGATGTTCTCCAGCTCAGCCTTTGATGTAGATATCGAACTGAGTCACATGGGTGCGGGTTCAAGTAGTTTTCTTATACAGCTGAGGACCCTTCTGCTGCCCCTCTCGATTTTTTAAGGTCTACATCATGGATGTGTATCTGAGAATGCGATTCCCAAGGGACATAAAGACTTGGATCGATGATCCTTTAATAACATCACACCTGATCTGTTAATAATGGCTCTTATGTCCGACAGATGCTAACGTTGTTAATCTTCCGTGAGTAACATTTATATTATCTGGTGAAGCAATTAAAGTCAACATGAAATACTACTTTTCCTATACACATTCCTGGTTTTATTGTGCACGATTCATTGGATATTCTGAAGCAAAATAAATTCTTATCTTTATTAACTTTGAATTATTTTTTTGGCTGATGTTACCAATTCCTTTTTTTTTTTTTTTTTAATCGATGCTTATATAGAGATACTTTTCATCTTCTCAATTCAATTCCCAATGAATAAAATCATGCAAAAGTAAAAGAGTTGCAAGCATGGTAACAATTTATTTTGATAGACATTCTAATAGAGCTGCACGATTCTAGATAAATTGTTTTGTTTAAAGGTGCCCTAGAATCAGAATTTGAATTTTTCCTCGGCATAGTTGAATAACAAGAGTTCAGTACATGGAAAAGACATACAGTTTCAAACCCCATTGTTTCCTCCTTCTTATGTAAATCTCATTTTTTTAAAAGACTTCCGGAAAACACTCGGATCTCAACATAACAGCGACTGTTACAGGATCATTAATATGTATGACCCCAATTTGCATAGCCCATTCAACGCATTAGACAAGGAAAGGCAGTATTAACGGCTGGATCTGTGCACAGACAAGGTAAGCAAGCAAGAACAACAGCGAAAATGGCAGATGGAGCAATAATAACTGACATGATCCATGATATCATGATATTTTTAGTGATATTTGAAATTGTCTTTCTAAATGTTTCATTAGCATGTTGCTAATATACTGTTAAATGAGGTTAAAGTTACCATCGTTTCTTACTGTATTCACGGAGACGAGAGTCGTTGCTATTTTCATTTTTAAACACGTGCAGTCTGTATAATGCATAAACAAAATCATTCTTATAAATCTCTCCAACAGTGTGTAATGTTAGCTTAGCCCGTTAGCCACAGAACATAGCCTCAAACTCACACAGAATCAAACGTACCATCTAAATAAATACTTTACTCACATATTCGAAGCATGCATGCAGCATGCATGACGAACATCTTGTAAGATCCATTTGAGGGTTATTAGCTGTGTGAACTTTGTTTATGCGATGTATATATAGTTGAGAGCTCGTGTGGCTAGAGGAAGCGCATCTCTTAAAGGGGCCGTGCTGAAAAAATCAGTGCATAGTTAATGATGCCCCAAAATAGGCAGTTAAAAAATTAATTAAAAAAAATCTATGGGGTATTTTGAGATTAAACTTCACAGACACATTCAGGGGACACCTAGGACTTATATTACATCTTGTAAAAAAACAATCTAGGGCACCTTTAAATAGAGATCTCGACTCTCCCATGACTCTGAATAGACAACTAAACATAACAACATGTAATTTAATAGAGGTTCTGACAAAATCTCAATATCTGCAGTCTATTAAAAAAATATTTAATTAATTTTAATTAATTATTTGTTCAAAATAAAATCAGTTTGAGTGAATGATTCAATGACACTCTCATTTACACTGCAGGTGTAATCCGATTTATATATATATAATATATATATATATACAGGGTGTTTCCTGCATAGAGAATTACGAGGCTGCCGCCTCCGTCAAATTTCATGCCGCCCTCCGGTTGTCGAGTGTTGACAAAATTCAGACAGGCAGTCACATGCTCAGACACCCCTTTACCATGGTTCCGTTGGAGCTTCCCGTCCATTGTCGAACCGTTCCGCCCATCCCCACTGCAGAAAATGGGGTTCCGCATTCATATCCGATCTATGCCATGTGGGAGGAAAAAATCAGGATTGGGTCATTTGAACCATGTAATGTAACATTATTGGATGAATCAGCGTTTTAAACAGATTAAACAGACAAGTCACTTGTTGCCACCTACTGGTGTAACAGTGTAATCAATGCAAACTTTAATTGAAGCGTTAAGTTACTTTCAAAAGGTGATTTACTCTATTTTGATCGCTACCATAGGCATCAGTGTTTATATTCGAACTATAAACTTCCCAGTACTTCTGTGATCATTTGAATTATTGTAAAGACAGAAATAATAATGATGTGTGTTTGAAAAGACTGTTTGTGAAGCCGTTTCATACCTATTCATGACAACGGCTCTCTCTGGCTCAGCAGCCGCACCAATGCAGATGTGAATGTTGGCTGTGATCGTACTTGTCAAAGGTTTAATAGACAGACGAATTGTTGTCATTTACGTGTTCAAATCTAGTTAATGATCTTTTCTACATCCTGCTATACAGTAAGTAACTTTGCAACTACATGTCATTGTCAACTAGCAGTCATTAGAGTATAAGTAGACTGTCTACTTAATATCTGCTTTAACCTCGCATACGAGCAGATCCATTTCCTCGCTAGAGAAGCATTCTAGCAAGTTTTTCTGCTTGCAAATTTTTCCATGTAAATAGCGAATCTGCCATGGCGCAAGCGCAACTGGTTTTAAAGGGAATGGGAGATGATACTCGGATTGGTTTATTGCACATTACGCCCAAAACAGACCCATTACTCATTAAGAGAATAGGTACAACCCTTTTAGACCGCCATCCATTTTTCCCATTGTTAAACTAGCAAAAGTGGATTCGGACACGCCCTAAGCGCACTTGCGCCGTGCACTTTAGATCATGTGCTTAGATTGTTTAAAATAGGGCCCTTTATTTTGATGCAAGTAATTATCAACTTATTATACTAACCCTAACCCTAAACTAACAGACTAATACTCTAATGAGATTTAGTTGAGATGTAGTTGCAAAGTTACTCATAGTTAGTAGAATTTCTAAAGTTTACTATCGAAATAAAGTATAACGGCATGTTGACTTTAAAAAGTAATAAAAATGCCTCTTTCAAGAAAATTAACTACAGAGTCAGTCAAGGTGTCTAAGTGAAGGTTGAGGCTTAGAAAAGGCAAAAGATAACTCATGCCGTCTGATCTACGAGATTAATCTTGTAAATGGCTTCTCAGTTATTAACAGGAACAGCCTTTGAATGGCGAGCAGCAGTACTGTGCTGATCTGATCTCTCCTGCTGCACACGGGCTCCTGTAACTCCCGGGATACCTCGACTGACGGATGAGTGATGAAACAGCTGATTTATTCCCTGAACCCTGTAATACTTCACACAATGGATGGATGTAGCCACATTTTTTCACTTTCTGAAACATTGACATCCAGTAAGAGATAAATAACATTCAGGCATAGGGCTATATTTGTCTGCTCTGTGAAGGACGATCCGGCTAATGGCGTAAATTGTGTATACACACAAAATTAGATGAATATTTGTACAAAACGGCATCTGCCTTGCAGAGTAAGTCAAAGCTGTTTGGAGTAAAGAGAACAGTTTCAGTCTCTTTGAGTGACTTCAGTACTGGCTCTTTTAATATACAGTCGATGACTGTAAATGAGAGAAACTGCTGTGAACAGACATGAATATTTTAGCTCATCCTCCAGTGACGGAGGGACCCTGTTCTCCCACTGCAAGCCAATTCAGGAGCTTTAACATTTGCAGAGAGCAACGGTACACCTATGATTAATTTACCATCTGGCCCACTGAAGATTCGTATCATTTAATGCAAGAAAAAGCATTTCATACGCTGGGCAGTTTAACATTTTTTGTTCTAATATTATTTCATCCAAAAGTAATTTTTAGCCGTGTGTATATGTAGGTTGTATATATGTATACACTAACATTAAAAAGTTTGTTTTTGAAAAGTCTCTTCTGCTCACCAAGGCTGCATTTATTTGTTAAAAAAACAGTATAAGGTGTGTATAAAAAAACAGTATAAAAAAAACGAAGGTGTGTAGGCACCTATTGTATGCGTTGGCATTCTTCTTCTTCTTCCGCTTTTAAGTCTATGGCAGCCCATAGAACCACTTTATGAAATTTGGCACACTGATAGAGGGCAGTCTGAACTGTCACCATAGCAAATTTGGAGTCTCTAACTCAGTACCTCTAGCGCCACCACCTGTCCAAACTTGCACTTATATTTATGCTAATATAAGTGAAATTTTCATGACAAATTTCCTGCCATTTTGAATTTTCAGAAAAAACAACTTTTTCTAATTCCTCCAAGGCCGTTGCTCTGATTTTCACTGAAATTGAACCAGATCATCTTCGGACCATGCGCCAATAAAAAGTGGAATTCAATTGATTTCTAGAACCAATTTTGAAAAACGTGCAAACAAATTTTTCGTAGCGCTTGCGAAAAATAGACGTAAGGCTGTATCTCCTCAACGCTTTATCGTATTCAGACCAAACTTGGTCCATGTCATCACAAGCATGACCTGAGGTACCATGCTCGGTGCAGCGCTACCTACTGCTCGGAGATATGAAAAATGGCTATTTTTGCTTATAACTTCTGAACTGTTTGTCCAAAAATTCTAGTTAGATTCAGGGCTGTCAGGATTACATCTGTTTTAGACTCTCTGTTTGTTTTGTCATTTGTCACATGTCCTCCTTTGTTCAGTTTTTCCCGCCATTATTTAGTTCCCTTGGTTACAGATTGAGTTCAGGTGTTTCTTATTAATTATCTGTTAAGTTCCCTTTTGTTTGCTGTGCATATGAAGAGTTCAGATGCAAAAGCCGCTAAACGCCATCTCTGTCAAAAATGAGATAATGACATTTAACGAATGCTTACGGCACGTAGTACACGTTCAACAAATCACGTGCTTCAAATCCTCTAAATCGCAGCGTCAGCCCATTCAGAAATATCGGTTTGTTGGCAAAAGCCTCTAGACGCCACTTCCCTTTGGCAGCAAAAGCCGCTATATTCCGAGAACCAATCAGAAGGCGCGAATCGAATCATATGATTTCGTTTCAATATAGCGGCGCGCTGAGGAGATTTTTTTAGATTCAGATTCAGATTGAGTTTTTTAAAATAAAAGATGGAGTACGATGAAATGGATCAGCCTGTCCTACTAACATTGAATGGCAGAAGAAAACGTTATTTACCTCAAAACTCTGCCTGTCATAAGGCAAAATAGCCTACAGTGGAAATGGCTTGGTCGCAATTGTATCATGCACTCATAACAGTTCTTCGTGCAGTGCCGTTACTTTGAAGGAATCGGATTTATTATACATCAAACAACAGCTCTATTTCGCCAAAGACAAAGTCAAACAAGATGCTATTCTTCTGTCTCATATGGAAGCTGTGCCATATAAACGGAGGAGGCAAACGTGGAGGCTGAATAGAAGAGACGTGTTAGATCCCTGTAAAGAGGTTTGTCTACTGTTTAGTTTTTAAATGATTGTGCTATCATCTTTTTCACGATTTCTAGTTGTATCTTTAGTGATTTTTCAACTATTTACTATGCCTTGCCACAAATAGGTGGATTTCTAGGTTTTTGCAAAATAAGCACAAGTGGATTTAGCTGGTTTTGACGCAAAAGAAAATCTAACTCGTTAAAAACCAATAAATTGTCTAGAGTGACATTTTTGAAAAAAAGTTATTTATTCACTAGCTAATAACCTTATCATTACCTTTAAAATGAAACTCCTGATCTTGATTGTAAAAGCCTGGTAAAAAATGCTCATTTAAAAGAAAAGATGTCTGATGGATTTAGAGGTTTTGCATCTGAACTCTTCATATATACCCCGTGTTCTCCTTCTGTCTCTGTCAGTTCTCGTTTGTATGTAGAGTGGTTTTTCCTGAGTTTCTCCTGTTATTTGGAAGTAAAAGTCTACCTTCTTGTATTCTGCCTCATCTTGAGAGTTCCTTACCACCATTACGTGACAGGGGCGTCATGCCAAGTCGAATGATATCCAATTTTCCCATATTGGCCATTTTGAATTTTGCAGTAAAATGCTGTATTTTACAGACGCATGAATGTCATTATGAAACTCGGTTTGGGTCATCAGCACGATGCCCTGAAGAAGTCTGAGAAGTTTCAGAACAGCGCCACCAAGTGGTGATTTTATTTATTTATTTTTTTACATGCTTAGAACTTTGGATGTGGTTGACTTATTTTCACGAGAGTCATCTCTTTGGATTCCTGAATCCTTGCCGAGTCCAACGATACCAAACATCGCCTTATGGTTAGTGCAACTCCTAAACGAAATGAGAGATATTTTCACCAAATTTGGTGCGCTTATGTATGGGGGCACTCTGAGGACACACACAAAAAGTGGTGGGACTGCGCCACCTGGTGGTGCTATAATTGAACAAAACATGACCTTTGCTCTACAACTACAGTACTGTTGGTCTGATTGACTTCAAAATTGACATGCAGTGTCTTTGTCTCAGTTGCTATCAGTCCATTATAACATTGTTGGTCTGCTGCTAGCTTCCTTGTTTGTTTCTGTTGTGAAACAAACTGCTTAATTGCTGCTTGCAGCTATATTTTAAAATCTTATTTATTTATGTGATCAAAGCTGATTTTTTTTCAGTGTCACATGATCCTTCAGAAATTATTCTAATATGCTGATTTGCTGCTCAAGAAAACATTTCTGATTATTATCAGTGTTAAAAACAGTTGTGCTGCTTCATATTTTTTTTGTGGAAACATTTCACGATTCCTTGATGACTAGAAAGTTCAAAAGAACATTTTTTTTTTAAATAGAAATCTTTTGTAACATTATAAATGTCTTTACTGTCACATTTAATGCATCCTTGCTGAATAAAAAATATTAATTTCTTAAAAACATGTTACTGACCCCAAACCTTTGAACAATATGTACAGTATATAAACCCCTCTGATGACATTTTAAAGCAATAAACCATAAGAAACCACTCAAATACATGGCCTATCATCACTTATTCCTTTGAGCATGATGAGTAGCTAATCTTCGATAATAAAATTTATTAATAATAATAATATTCAATATTATTCCACCAAGTAAAATAGTTCAGGCTTGTATTGCAGTAATTAATTTGATGCGTGTATATTATTGAGTATTTTACAGCTCGGAATATCCAGACAGATCTGTTTTTATAAACATCTATCGATCAGTTCTGGTTTTATTGAAGTTTATCAGTCTTTGTAGCTTTCAGTCGCTCTCAAGCATGAGTCATGTTCCATTGTCCAGAGCAAGATGTTCAAGCCCACGCCCAACCGATAACCTCTGCCTCTTTCCCAGAATACATCTGCCAAATAGTTGAAATTAGCCTCACATTCCCCTTTCTCTGTTCTCTCGCCGAACAAAGTGCCGCGTTCCAGCGTGAGCCGCAGGTGGAGGGTTCAGTCCTTTGTTCCACTGCGCACCGTGCCATTCAAACCATCGCTGTGATCTGCATCTCCACAGTCGTTTCGAAAGACTATTTTAAACCCCCTGTCTCCCACCCGCCCCTCCTGATGCGACTCTGACTCTATAATAACGGCGCACATCTTCTTATTGTGTTTCTGCAATTTTCATGATATTGTGCCGTCTGTCTCCAGACAGCCAACCCAAACGCTAATTCCATCCCTTGTTTAGTCACATGGACGCATTTTATGTGCCTTCGGTGTGAGATGTTGCTCTGACTATAAATGAAGCCCTTGATGCTTTGTGCTGGGGGCCGCGGCTTTCAACATGCCCACAGGCTTCAGTGGATGAGTCAAGCTACTCATATAATAATGAATTGTGCATTAGGGCCTTATTGCAAAAAGGGAAAATAGAGAGGAGCTTTAATTTGATAGATGTTTTTATACTTTTGGTTTTCATGTTATGGTCCAATTAAAAGAGAGAGAGAGCTTAAATATGAAGTTACATCAGCACTTTGTGTGTGTGTGTGTGTTTAAGTATTTGGAAGTTATGCAAAATACAAAATTAATGACTGCGTCTGTGTTCCACGGAAACCTCTCTCCTTATAAGTTTTGTTTTTACACTGACGGACTACTTATGGTAATAAAGTTGCAGCTTGGGAAATGCAAACACACAGAGGCTTCGTTACCTTTCCTCTGTCAGCATGCTTTCCATCTCATTGCGGCACAGTTCAACAGTCCCTATGGGATACGCACCGTGAGTGGATTCTGCACACATATCGGTTCCCTTCATGGTAAAAAAGCGCTAGTAATGTGAACGCAGCCTATTAGGTGATTCTCCAGAGCTGTTTGTAGGCGTCAGAGAGTATACCTGGGGAATTGTATTGTATTGTATTGTGTGTGAATATTGTATTTCCTTCTCATCGGTCTTCTTGGTCACCTTCGTTAACAAACTGCTTCTAAAGAGAGCCCATTCTATTGGATTTATTATGGACAATTTGTGCTCGCTTAAAGGGATAGTTCACCAAACAATGAAAATTCTGTCATCATTTACTCACCCTCAATTTCTGCTGAACACAAAAGAAGATATTTTGAAGAATGTTGGACACCAAACAGTTGATGGGGCTCCACTGGCTTCCATTGTATTTTTTTCCTTCTATGGAAGTCATTGGGGCCCATCAACTGTTGGGTTGTCCGACATTCTTCAAAATATCTTCTTTTTCAGCAGAAGAAAGAAATTCATACCAATTTGGAACAACTTGAGTGTGAGTTTTTGGGTGAACAATCCCTTTAAATATCCCATAAATAATGAGGCATGACAGAACATTTGACATCTTAATAATTAATAAGCCCAAAAAACAAACTTGTCCATTTTTTTTTTTCTGCTTGCTTTATTCATTTTGTGGACACCAAGACTGCTTTGTGAAGCTAAACTAAGTGCATCTCCTCATGGAATATATTAAATTAAGTGCCGTACAAAAATATGACAATATACCTATTTTTTTGCATGTTTTTACCATTTTCTTTTACAATTTTTCTACCAGAATGAAAGGACTATCTCTGGGCTGATTAAATTTAGACTCATAGCCTCAAGAGTCCCAAGAGGTTTGACATACTCTTTAAGGAAATTAATTTACTTAATTTGGGAATTCATCTTGGGGTCATGCCTCCATTATAACCACCAAACTAATTTTCTGCAAATCTATTTATACTAGGATGGAGCTTGTCAAGAACAAATCCAGGTCATATTTCACCCCAAAATCAGATTGTGCTTGGTGAAAAGGAAGCTTATTTTAGGATCATATTGGAAAAAAATCTGCATCATGATAGAATTTGGTGTTGTTTGGTTAAATAAATAAAAAAAACCATTTTTATCTAGTAAAAATTACTGTATTTCAGTAATGAGAATAATAGTTGAGAATAATAGCTCATTCTGGGAATGTGAATGTGTGGGGGAAATGTGCTTTATTATGTTTCGATCTGAAAAGATTTGATAAAACCTTGCCACACAGTCTCTTAAAGGGATAGTTCACCCAAAAATGTAGTCACCCTCAATCCATCCTAGGTGTTTATGACTTTCTTCTTTCAGACGAACACAATCAGAGATATATTTAAAAATGTCTTGGCTCTTCCAAGCTTTATAATGGTAGTAAATGGGGGGTGAGATTTTGAAGCCCAAAAAATTGCATCCATCCATCATAAATGTAATCCATACGGCTCCAGAAGATTAATAAAATCCGTTTTTGTAAGAAAAATATCCATATTTAAAACTTTATAAACTAAAATAACTAGCTTCCGGCAGACAACCATATGCATACACAGCAAAATCCCCAGAATTAAATCAACTCTGCTCAGAGAACATATGGTCCCTCTCTACATAGAGTTAAAATAACACTGAAGCAGAGTTAAAGTTAATGAGATAATATGCTGTTTGTGGAGTTGTTTAATCAGATCTTGAGAGATTTAATGTCTTTTATCTTCAGTTGATTTCATCTAAGGCTGTGGCTGGAAGTCAATTGTAGTTCTTGTGTTTCTCTTCAGTGATTCTGCTTGTTAACAGCAGGTGTTCATCACTAATGCTCAATCATCACTTAATTAATCACTTAATTATCTCATTAACTTTAACTCTGCTTCAGTGTTACTTTAACACTATATAGAGAGGGACCATATGTACTCTGAGCAGAGTTGATTTAACTTGTACTACACAAGTCGACTAGCGCCACATGCGTAATCCGTGGCGCGATGTATGACGCAGGATGTAGGAGTGTCGTAAGCTTAGACGCCTCTCACTGTTTAAACAAATAGGGCTGTGCAACAAACTCAAGCTCCTCTTCTCTTATATCGAAATACTCCAACATTTCTCTTTAAAATTATTGTTTTAGACTTCTAATTCGTGACCGGTGTTTTGTTTTGCTCTATCCTCTGTGCTTCCGCGTTCATCATTATGTCATGTGTCGGGTCAGGGGTACGGCCGTATGCCGGAAGCTAGTTATTATAAGGTTGGAATACACTACACGACTTTTGCCCCGATTTTACCCCCAATTTACAGTCTGAACAAGTTGACGCTAGTTGACAAAAGTCAGAGCCAGTCTGCAGATTTGAGCCGACAGATTCCATGGAAAATCGCGTAGTATATGATGGTCATAGACTCCGATTTTTTAGCTTCAGATTTTGACTCCATCCAGTCGGAGGATATCAAACCTGTTTGATATTTTGAGCCGATTTTTATCAGTGAACAATATGTGTTGCTCATAAATACAGTATAACGTTACACGGTACAGTCATACGCTGCCCAAGCAATGCAAATCAAGGGTGCGAAGTCACAAAGATCAAGAAAAAAATGAGACTACTGTACAAGATCGGGTGATATGGAAAAACTGACCTCATTCAGCTCACGAATCACGGTGCTTGAAGATTAATCATGTTGAGACACTATTATATACTGCTTACATCCGCTAGATGGAGCACGACATGCATAAATCTCCTGCATTTGTTTCGCCTGTCTGTCATGCGTCTCCTAGCAACCAGGCTTCTGTGTTGTGTTCCGAACGATTGTAAAGTCTGGTAGTGTATGATGCCCAACTTTTCTCTGTAACCATTTACAAAGTCGGCAAGTGTATGATGCCTAGTGTTTTAAAAATCTGTTCAGATTTTAAAAATCGTGTAGTGTATTCCAGCCTATAGTTAACTGAGTTATAAATATGGATTGTTTCTTACAAAAACCCATCGCTTCTCTTCAGAAGGCCTTAATTAACCCCCTGGAGCCGTATGGATTATTTTTGTGATGAATGGATGCATTTTTTAGGGCTTTAAAATCTCGCCCCCCATTTTCTACCATTATAAGCTTGGAAAAGCCATCTCTGATGTGGAAGAAAGTCTTAGGATGGATTGTGGGTGAGTAAATGAAGGATAATTTCCATTTTTGTATGAACTATCCCTTTAAGAGCGAGCACATTTTGAGAGATTCTGAGGCATTTCAGTAAGGAAAAACTGAAATGTCTCAGAAAATGACACATGGTGCAAACTGATGCATTGCATGTAGCTTGCCTCATTTTATTTTCCCTTTTTGATTTGGCACTTTGACAGCTGGCTGATCTGGGATGAGTGTGTGCAGTTTCCTACCCCTTAGTCAATTATATATAAAAAAAATAAAACTCAAACCATCATAAACCCAAGACATAAGTAGCCGTTCTGTCCAGACCGACACCAAGTGGAAGTGTTAAGTTTTGTTTGTGTGTGATGGGTGTCCCAGAGAACCAGGACCAGAGGAGGAGCCGCCTCTATCCTCAGAAGATCCCCTCGCCCCCACGGCGCCTGCAATGGCCCCGGCAATGAGCAACATGACTGGAACAGCTCCCCATAGCACTGCGCATCCCCCCGCTCATCGCCATCACATCTGCTGACACTGACAGGTGAGCAAAAACTGATGATGCCTTTTGTGTGGATGCATATAATCTGGATTTCTTTAACACATTTATAATGTGTTACATTTTTCTCCAGCAGCATGTAAGTATGCTGTTTTTTTCCCTATAATATATTTTTAGTATCAACAATCATATTGGCCATCCGTCATAACATAAAAATAATTGCTAGTAAATCGTTTCAGTGCACCACTTTTTTTTTCAACCCACAAGGTCATTTGTGAAGAAAACATCGTGGGAGTCTTTGTAAAAACACTCAGCAGTGGTGTTTCATCATTGCCAGTGATAGAAATGTAAGAATGAAATGGGCATGGCGATAAAATCGACTTCTTTGTCTGACTTTGGCAAAGATTGGCTTCACTACCAGCTCTTCAAATCCTGTTTAGAGCGAGAAGTTCTTTTGGTGGGAGGGCTAGATTAGAACACACTTTGACATTTTGTCCAATGTCACCCTATCGCTGTTTTTCTGTCACTTATCATCCATGCAGCCTGTTCTTTCTTTGATGGGCTCTTTAAAGAGGCACAGCTGAAGGGTGTCTCTCCAGGGCCGCAAGCAGATGGATAAAAGAGAATTTGTGGCTTAAGATCAGTTTCTCTTAAGGTATCCACATATACAATGGCATTTTATCAGTGAATGTTCTTGCATCTTACATTTTGTAGTCCTCACTGTTAGGCGATATAACTATTTCACAATAGAGTTTCACCTTTACTGTACACAATGTGAGTGCTGCTTGCCTGTGCAGAACTTTGTGGGTGTTGTGGGTGGTTGCTCACAGGCAAAAGAGCCCAATATTCAGGGTAGGGTTGCATCTGTGTTTTTATAGTCTTGCTTAAATTGGGATGTAAAGTTTACACTGTGAGCTTTAGTAGCTGCTTCTTAGTTTGGAACTAAGGCTGCACGATATATATTTTTTTAGCATTTAGTTATTGCCATGTGAGCATAGTCACATGTTAAGTACAGGGATCGTAGCTGATCCCTATAGGCCAGTACGGTTCGGCCAATAATTGCAAAGTTTAACCAGAGTGCAATTTTATCATTTGCATGTGTTTTTAAGTCCTGTCAGTTTAAACATCAAGTGCAAGGAGACTGTAGAGCCATGCAGACAGCATGTGAACACCGAATTAAGTTCTCTTTCTCTTCTTTTTGAGCTTGAGCGTACACGTGCATGCAAAATTAAGTCAAAATGCCCGTCTCTGCGAGTTTTCCTCATAACTCGCAGAGTTGGTTATGTGTTGTAAACAATTGAGAAAGAAAATGGATGTGTATCTTTATATTGGATCCGTGCATTCGTTTTAGTGACAGCAGCCTAATATACCCACAGCTGTTTGTGTCACCAATGTAAGATGTAATATAAGTCTCTGGTGTCCCCAGAATGTGTGTTAATTAAATAATTATATTATATTTAACCCTTAAATGCATACCTCGGGTCTTTAGTGACCCGGCACGTCATTCACTACCCTCCTCCTCATTCATTTTTTAAAGTTAGACATCAACCTTCTTGGTATTCCTCAATCTATTCATTATAAAGAATATAACAAGAAAAAAATCATAAAATTATAAGAGAATACCTATTTTTGTATTCATTTTTTGTAAAAATTGTATAGCGTCGCAAACGACCCGAGGTGTGTATGAGTGTACGTATATTTTTTCTGCACAATAATAATTGAATATTAGATGACAGAATAAGTGCAATTCACCTTTATTCCACAAGGTGGCAATGTCTGATACACAATGCTGAAGTGACGACTCATTTAGACAGAAAACGAAATAATAAGAAAAACATGAAATGGCTATATCGCAATAAAATATGATTGTAACTGTTACAGGATGAATCTGGTGAAGCTGTTAGCGATCGAAATATTGATTTTGAAGATGTTGAAAATTATATAGTTTTGAGAATATGTTTGAGATCGTGAATAGGCTCATATTCATGACCTCAAACATAAAACTAGCCCATTATTTGCTGAATTTACTGGGAAATGAGCTCTGACGAGGACAGTGGTGATGGCATAAAACATCTGCTCAAACTGAACCCTTTCAAGCTCCAAAAGGTAACAAAATATGCTTTATTTTATTCTTCTGTAATTGTTACTCTAATAT
Organism: Culter alburnus; assembly: GCA_028476615.1. Lineage (NCBI taxonomy): Eukaryota > Metazoa > Chordata > Actinopteri > Cypriniformes > Xenocyprididae > Culter > Culter alburnus. Next base: position 59,902 of record JAOTNS010003476.1, on the reverse strand, counting down.
CAGAGGAGTTTTATATTATCGCGACAGGTAGAGATCCTTCCGTGTTAGATATAGATCCGGGTCGATAAAGACCCGAATATGTAAGAATGATTGGCGAAACAGTCTGACTGTTTAAATGCATGCATTTAAGGGTTAATTTATACAGGGAAGACTATGCAGTGTTATTTTACATTTGATTATTCAATGTCTGTACCTGAATACAGATTTACCTGAAAAACTGTTGTATTTGTTCTATTGTTTATTTTCTATGCACATGCACTACCCTACAAAATCACCCCAGTCATCTTAGAATGATTCATTCTTTACCAAAAGAGCTATTCAAATCATCTAGTGAAATTGTTTTCACATCGCAATATATATCACAGAAAAACACAATATCGCAATGTACGTTTTTTCTGATATCGGGCTACCCTATTTGGAACAAATTTGTAAACAGAAGTGGTGTTAAAAAGCCATGCATTTCAGGTTTGTTTAAATTTGTTTCAAATTTAATTGCCTCACATTATGGTAAATTGAATTTTCTTTTGAAGTGTGACATCATTAATCATGAAATATGTGTATGAAATAAATTGTATATTTAAATAACGATCGGATTTATTTATTTCATTATTCCTGTAAATATTTAGTTTATATGTAGGGTTGCATTTTAGCTGTGATGAATATTTCATTAGCTGTGGTGACTTCATGTTCTTGCATTTTTAAAGATTCTCCATGGGTTGAGTAGTTCTTACAAATAACCGGCATTCTTCATTAGCCTGCAAGTGTCAAATATGGCCTTATTCTATAACAGAGCGAAATCAGAGGCACCCCACCATTCACAATCAATTTCCTCCCTTAGCTATTCATTGAAAATCTGCGTCATCTTTGAGCTGCATTTTATTTTTAGGCCAAACTGGTCATGCACTGATGTAGTGTTTTAGTGTGGCAGGATTCAATCAAACCTTATAGACTGGGTGCAATCTTCTTCCATTAACGTCTAATAGTTTACAAGGTTATGAGAAAAGATGGAAGTACCGCTTAGAACCAAGGACAGATTTCTTTTCTTTTTTTTTTTTTTTTTAAAAAAGGTCTTCTTTTACGTTCCCCCACAGAGAAAACACCGTCAGACCTATTCACATTGTTGGGAATGAGAGAGTAATTTCCTGTCAGGTTTCTGAATCACAGACATCCAGTTTAAATGTCACAGTGATCACAAGTCATTCGCCCTGTAAAGTGAAATTAATAGAATACCTGACGCACTTTCTTATGATTGCATTACAGATTTTCTGACCTATACAAACTCCAGAGGAGATTTGTGCTGCTTTCTAAAGAAGTTTCCTGCATATATTGTCTAGTTTGGCCCCAAGCATGGTTCATTTATAATTCACTGAGTTTCTTCAACATGGTTACACGTTTTGCTGGTCGATTTGAACGGCCTATTGGCCACCCTGTTAGTGACACCATGATTGTTTAAACCAGCTTCAACACTAATACTGCTGAACTGTGCACTTTCATGTCAGAAAAGTATTACAGAAGCATGAAAACTCCTAAACACCTTTCATTATAGCTGACCTTAACTGATTTGGGGGGCTCTATAGATACAGCCTGGCATATCCAAATTCTGAAAAGGTTTTACAGACGTATGAAAATAGGAATTCGTCTCTTGCCGAGGCCATGCTGTGCTTGAGTGGCATCATATCAGCAGCCTGAATCAGCCGTGGACTGGAATACAATTTTTATGTGTCTGGTGAGTCATATTCTGCCCCTTGATATGTGAATACATCTGGGATTCGTTTAGAAGTTTGTGCATGCTTTGGCATGTAATAAATAGATCATGCGTCACGCTCCATGTAAAGCATAAAAAACTGATTTTCGCAATTGTATTCTTTGCGTTGTGATGTAAATCATAGCTCTGCATTTGCACATTCTCCAGTTACACAGATTATTCCCATGCTTGTGTTTCAGTATGCAGTGCTGCAGGCGTGACGTCAAAACCTGAAAGACTAATTCACCAGTGGTTCCCTCGAGATTTTCCTATGGGTTTTTATAGGGTTTTTCGATGTATGAGTAAAACGAGGTCCATGACTTGACGATGTTTTGCTCTACAACGTAAATTCTTAAAAGGGACCTATTCTTAAATCTTAAAGTAGACCTATAATGCCCCTTTTACAAGATGTAATATACGTCTCTGGTGTCTCCAGAATGTGTCTGTGAAGTTTCAGCTCAAAATACCCCACAGATCATTTATTATAGTCAAAATTACCCCTATTTGGATGTGAGCAAAAACACACCATTTTTGTGTGTGTCCCTTTAAATGCAAATGAGCTGCTGCTCCCGCCCCCTTTCCAGAAGAGGGTGGAGCTTTAACAGCTCGCGCTTCGGTTGCTCAACAACAACAAAGCTGGAGAATCTCACGCAGCCAAAATGATGACAGTGTTCAGCCTTACATTGTTCAAACCGGAGTCGGACACTGATGAGGGAGAAGACAACTTTTAGAATGAAACTGGACATTTCAAATAAATTCAAATGTTTGTTTTTTAAATAAGTTTTAGTTAGTTATTTGATGCTATAAAACTGGGAGTGTGACGTCATGATTGACAGCTGAGATTGACAGCTTCTCTTTTTCGGGATCTTTTATATATAACTAGCTTAGTAGTTGTATTTACCTTATTTTAACAAGCCTCTTGTCATACTGTAATTAGCAGACATCAAAATTGGAGCAGTCAGGCTACTTAAAAAAGATTCAGGGGCGTGTGTTTGCGATTGGCTCTACGGGAGTGTGGGCGGGACCGTAATACCGCGGCTTCACTTCGCTCACTTCGACTCTGGTTCCGTCGGGTTATGTCAGCACCATATTGGGACACCGGCGACTTCACTTTTCTACAATGGAAGAGAGTGAAGGTAAGTGTAATTAATGACAGAATTTTGGGTGAACTATCCCTTTAAGGAATCCATGTATATTTACATTTTAGGGTCATAATATTCAACTTACACCTGATCTCACTAACTCGCTAGTTGGCTGTTGACTGAACAGGTCACCCTGACACATCTCTGTTTTGAGTATAGGTTGTAAGTCTTGGTCATGTTCAGTTTGTGAATAGATGCATCACTTGCCCAAAATGCAAAACAATATCATTGACAACCATCCACACAACCAGTGTCATCACATTTAATGTGGTCTGTTTTATTTCCCCCTGAAAGATTTACTTGTCTGACTCATATATGCAGATTCATAACTGCAAAAAATAATTACCATATTCTATCTTCCCAAGCTCACAGAGCACAAACCGCACACAAACGTTAAACCAATAGATGCTTTGATTCGCTCTGCCAGACTTATATTCATTATTCAGTTCAATTATGGAACTTATCAACTTATGAAAATCAGTCAGCCTACAGTAAACTTTAATTTGCATAGGAAAATTTGGTCTCAAGAGCCCACCCACAAAGTTGGTGGAAAATGTTAGTTAACCGTGCCATGAAATTACAGTCTTCTTTTCTTGTTTTGACTATTTCTTATTGAAAAGTAAGTTGGGATTATATAACCCTGAAACGAGTTAGCATTTTAGCACTTCTGGTTCCATTGTCCCGAAGTCAGTGGGTTTTTTGCAATGGGTTTTTGGTAGAGATGCACCAATGTATCGGCCAAAAATGGGTATCGGCCGATAAAAGCTATTATTTTCACTATTGGCCATCAGGTCAGGGCCGATTATATCCTGTCAATCAAAAGGGTGCGGAAAAACATGTTCAGACTGCAACTCATACATACTGTGTGTGAAGAAAATCACTCTTGTGTTGAATTTTAATGCATTAACAGTTTAAAAATAGTGACCTTAAAGCAGGCTCTTTTTGATCCTATGAATCACCCATAGTTCAAGCCAGGTCTGCGTTTTCTTTCCTACATCAAATATTATTTGTAGCGCCTCCCATCCAATAATCACAAAAAACTTTGTGCTTTGTTACTTCTGATAAGAATAAAGGTTTCAGTTTTCAAATTCTGTCCATTTTATCATGAAATTCAAACAATAAATGGCGTTTTGACACTCTTAAATGTGACATGTCAGATCGCTGTAATGCCTCAGTTCAGGCGGCAGCGCGGATTGAGTCTTTTCTTCCTCTTCAATACAAGTTATATCTCGAAAAACATGCATGATCATTAAAAGGTATGTTGAAAGATATAGTAGGCCTACAGAATGTATCATGTCTCATGTAATCACTTTATTTGTGTTTCAACCACGTAAAGACATCAATAAAACAGCTTACAGACTAAAACAGACTACAGAGGCAATTGGGGACATTAAACATCATCACGCTGAACAGGTAAACTCAGTCTGCTTTTACAGCCTCATTGTGCTTATAAAAAAGCTGTTGGAAGCTTAGTGGGACCGTGGTGTAGTTTGTTTATAGCCTACCTTAAGCTTTTTACTTCTGGCGATTGTATTTAGGCTTTAAAATTCATAAAAGTTGTGATAATTTGTGAAAATGCACAAAATGCATAAGTATAATAAACCTTTGTTGATCGCAGAGCTTCAAATCAATGAAAGTCATTCTAACACAAAATATTAAGTTGGTAACACTTTATTTTAGGGTTCAATTCTCACTTTTAACTTGTTGCTTATTAGCTTGCATATTACTAGTATATTGATTGTTTATTAGTACTTATAAAACACATATTCTGCATGACCTTATTTTACATTCCTTAATCCTACCCAATACCTAAATTTAAACGCTACAAAACCTTACTACCTATTAATAATCAGTAAATTAGAAGTAGGAGTTAATAGTGAATAGGTGTTCCCTATACTGAAGTGTTACCACACTAGCACACTTTTGATAGCTTATTGCAATGTAAATGTTTTTGTATATATTGTATTTTAGGAATATAGCCTAGGATATAGACAACTCCAATGCTAATAGACAGATTAAAGGGTTAGTTCGCCCAAAAATGAAAATTCTGTCATTTATTACTTACCCTCATGTCGTTCCACATCCGTAAGACCATTGTTCATCTTCGAAACACAAATTAAGATATTATTGTTGAAATCTGATGGCTCCGTGAGGCCTTCTTAGGGAGCAATGACATTTCCTCTCTCAAGATCCATTAATGTACTAAAAACATATTTAAATCAGTTCATGTGAGTACAGTGGTTCAATATTAATATTATGAAGCCACGAGAATATTTTTGGTGTGGCAAAAAAACAAAATAACGACTTATATAGTGATGGGCGATTTCAAAACACTGCTTCAGGAAGCTGCCGTTGGCAGTTTGACAGACGATCCGAATCATGATTCGATACACTGATTCATAACGCTCCGAAGCTTCCTGAAGCAGTGTTTTGAAATCGGCCATCACTATATCAGTCGTTATTTGTTTTTTTGGCGCACCAAAAATATTCTCGTGGCTTTATAATATTAATATTGAACCACTATACTACATGAACTGATTTAAATATGTTTTTATACATTAATGGATCTTGAGAGAGGAATGTCATTGCTGGCTATGAAGGCCTCACGGAGCCATCGGACTTCAACTAAAATATCTTAATTTGTGTTCCGAAGATGAACGAAGGTCTTTCGGGTGTGGAACGACATGAGGTAAGTAATAAATGACAGAATTTTCATTTTTGGGTGAACTAACCCTTTAAAAGCTACAAAAGCGTTTTTTAAACTGTTTCCTGCTATTTTTATTGCTAAAACGTTTCTTAAATTAACAAAGTATAGGATCATCGTTGTAGTAATTTTTTTACTTCGATATAGTACTAGATATAATTCGTCCTCCTGTCAGTTTATGGTATTTTTCACGTCAGTTATGTTACAGCACACATATTTTTGCATGACAGGATGTGCTTCGTGTGATTATTACCTCACTTAATAAGGTTCTTCACCTTATTATGAAGGTGACGTACTGAATATCAGAGGCGTTTTATCCTGAGGCGCTTTTCCTCAGAGTCAGTGACAGTTTAAAATAACGGTCGCTCCCGCTGAGCGGGAAAGTGACCGGTAGCATCAGTGTGGAGATGATGCGCGCGCTCCTCCTGAACATTTGCGGAGGCAGCAGCCGCCCGCCTCACCGTCTCTAGCGCAGAAAGTCTCAGTACACATCAGTGAGTGGAGAGACAGCGAGCGAGAGGGGGAGACAGCGGGATATTCTCACACACATCGACTCAAAGCTTACCTGAAAGAACCGGGGAAAATGGACCGAACCTACGCGGTGGATACGGGTCACCGACCGGGTCTGAAGAAATCACGGATGTCGTGGCCGTCGTCTTTTCAGGGATTTAGGCGGTAAGATCATTATGAGGGATAGATGGGTGTGTGAAGTGCACTTTCTTTGTGCAGATCAGTTCAGATTCAGTCTTTTTTTTTGCCTTAGAATGAACTTGAAAGTCAAACGACTTAAAGTGATAGTGACTTAAAGCGCGTGCACGTTAGTTTCTTTGTTATGCACGAGACTCCTTGTTTTGATAGGCTACATAATCGTTTAATTATTGCAATAGTAATTAGAGTACAAATATTTAATCTCTAATAGAAAATAACAGCCATTTATTAAGCATAATGTTTTTGATTTTATATGTTTATTTATTTATTTATTTCTTTTAAAGTTCCTCTATTTCTCTCAGCGATTTGCCGACGATTTTTCAATTCCGCAAATATTTAAAAACATATAGTTTTTGATCGCTACTTACTCGTCCTTCGGTCTATTTATTTATTTTATTATTTATTTATTTTATTAGTATTTTTTTTTTATTGCACAATAATGCTGGAATGCAATAAAGTGTGTGTGGAATATAATCATATGTATATGGATAATCTGTCTAATTATGAATATTGCTTGGGCGGAACCATTGTAAATTCACACGTGCTTCTACGCTTGTGGCGAATGTGTTTACGCATTTATCAATTCATATGTGGTTGTTTGCTAGAGTTTGACTGATATTGTTATTTTTACGACCAAATACAGAGTTTTTTTTTTTTTTTGGTAACACTCTCAAAGATTACTATTTGTTATATTATTAATGGCTTTATTTCTACCAATATTAGTTAAAAAGATTATTAAATTACAACAATAAACATTATATGCATTTATAAATATATGATTAATATTAGTAACCATTACTATTACTTTTGGCAAGTTATTTGGCAGTCTAAATGGTGTAATCTACAACAATCAATAGGGAAATGTATATTACGCTGATGCCAGTCGTCATTGACAGTCTCAGAGTTTTGCTGTGTGGCACCCTCCTGTTTTGCTGATCATAAATCATAGTTGTTGTTCCACCTTGAATTGTCCTCAGGAGGACAAACCTCTCCACTTACAGACATAATTAATGTGCCAAAGTGTCTTTCTCACCTAACCTCTAACTATGTACTCTCATTCCTATACACGGACGAAGAAAAACCGTAACGTGGCATGTGTTAACTGCCTACTCAGTTGCCATTTCTTGATTTTTTTTTTGTCACTGATTACACGGTATTGCTGAGTCGAGATGTTTTTGTCTCTGGAGTTCGTTTCAAACTGAACATATCTTGATGAACACAGTGGGGATCGAGCAGAGGTGGATTTTTACTCTTAAATACAGAGAACACTTTGTCCTGTGGGCTTTCTGGGCGGGTTGCCCTCATCTCCCAGTATATTGCTTATAAGGAGTAATGCCAGCGTTGGGTTTCATTCCCTGAGTGCAGAGAGCTCATTGTTAGGAGTTGGGCTAATCCAGTAGGATAGATAGATAGACAGACAGATACCCAGGTAACAAAAATGTTTAAGAACGTTCTGCAAATGTTCCCATTAAAGGGATAGTTCACCCAAAAATTTAAATTCTGTCATTAATTACTCACCCTCGTTCAAGACCTTCGTTCATCTTCGGAACACAAATGAAGATATTTTTGATGAAATCTGAGAGCTTTCTGTTCCTCCATTGACAGGCTACGCAATTACCACTTTCAAGCCTCAGAAAGATAGATGTATATGGATAATGTATTGGGCGGAACCAGCGTAAATTCATACGTGCTTTTAGGTAGAATTATTTACGCCTGTGGTGAATGTGTTTATCAATTTGTATGTGGTTGTTTGCTAGAGTTTGACTGACATTGTTATTTTTACGACCAAATACAGTTTTTATTTTTGGTAACACTCAAAGATTAATGGTTTTACTATTTGTTATATTATTAATGGCTTTATTTCTAACAATATTTGCTAAAAAGATCATTAAACTACAACAAAAAAAATATTATATGCATTTATAAATATATGATATATATATATATATATATATTATAACCATTACTATTACTTTGGCATTATCTTTAAAGTTATTTGGCAGTCTAAACCTTCGTTCATCTTCGGAACACAAATTAAGATATTTTTGATTAATTCTGAGAGCTTTCTGTCCCTCCATTGACAGGCTACGCAACTACCACTTTCAAGTCTCAGAAAGATAGTAAAATCATCTTTAAAATAATCCATGTGACTCCAGTGGTTTAACCTAAATTTTATGAAGTGACATGGAAAAAAAAAAACCCATAATATATAAAAAAAGTACAGATAAGAATACCGTTAAAGTACTGGATCGATAAGCAGTATCGTTAAGAGTAGCAATACCGTTAAAACCTTAACTCTACCCATCCCTAGTAATGTTAGACGAACATCAACCAAAACATTCAGAAAAAAAAAAAAACATTTATCGAAAAATGTATGAATACACTTTTGTGATAACATTATTCAAGACTGGAAAACTCTGAACATTCTGTTAAATGTTACTGGTAGAATGTTTGCTTATAACTTATAATTAGCCAAAGTTCTGAGAACGTTTGCTGGATAGACAGATAGACACAATTCTTTGGACAGAAGAATAAAACGCAACTCCCAGGGAGTTGACAGTGACATTGTCTCACCCATTGGTCTGAATTATGTACAGTTTGGTCAGATTTGTCATGTTAAACCATCAGTCAATTAAATTCACTTCCTGTCTGGAGGGTGATTGCTGTCAAAAAGTCAGTTATTCTCGGGAGTTAAAAGGCCATTAAAAAGTGCACTTAGTCTAATTAAACTAGTTTCCTCCAGTGTGGCATGCAGTTTTTCATTGGTTTGTGCTGAGGTTGTTTGTCAGATACACATATGGCTCTTTCCACTGAGCGCTACGGTTCAGTTCGGTACAGTTCATTCTCGCGCGAAGAAGAAAATGACACAGTAAACGACAATGGATACAGCAGATCTTATTCTTGCTTCTCAGCTTGAGGCTGTCTGTCACAAGAAGACAAGCTTTGCTTGCTGCACGCCAACATTCGGCGTTTCAGAATACCAAGTACGCAAAGTTCAGACGTCCATGCAGCAGCACCTACCAGCAAGCGTCAATATCGGAGAAGTGGATGACAAAACCCGCGTGATTTAAAAACTACTTTATTGTGTCATGAAATGTAGTTTTAAAAGTTTTTCAGGCGAGAATGTTGTTGTTTAAAACTCAAATCTGTGGTTTATTCATAAAGATAGTGCCTATTTGAAAATCTGATCTGACGTTTTTGGAGTTGTGAGATCCAGGCGATCACCGGGCGCTCAGTCCTAATGTACCCCGCCGAGAGCAGCTGTACCTCGGCTAGTCCTTCTGACATTCGCCGCTGGCTCAGATGTCTCTGTAGTGGTTAAAAACGAGATATCATTTATCTTGTGTATAATGGCAATCTTTGGTCTCATGAATTAATAATTTGTTCCCGGGCAAATCGTTTTGGCTGAGGGCAAAGTGAAGTTTCACAACTTTATATATTTATTTAACTTTACCGTTGTACTAGAGTGCTGACTTTGTACGTTTGACTAAATTGTTTGCTTGTCTTTATTTCTTATTGTATAGCTTCTCATACTTTATACTTATACTTTTATAATGGTTATTATTGATAATTAAAACTGACTTTTAACAAAAAGAGAGGGTTGTTTTGTCTTATTTCATTTTATTATAGGCTACATATAGAGTGAAGATAATCAGAGTACATATGTACATATTGCCTGAACCACACATTAATAAGTTTCATATTTTTTAAATGAAAATGAAAAGAGGCAAGGTTGTGTTTTATATTTTGTTTTGTTATATAGCCTACATGAAGTGAAGATAATCAATGCATGCGTTGCCTGAACCACATTTGTGTGGCGCCTCTTGTGTTGCACGCGCAAGTGACGATTCTCTGTCAACCAATCAATGTTCTGCAGGGTGTAGCTCCACAATTTTGGTACGGTACTATTGTGCTTGGTACCCCAATGGAAGGGTCCCAAAAAAGTGGTACGGTTCGGAATTAGGGTATCATTCACAAATTTTGACAATTCAAACGGCAAAAATTGCGTACCGTACTGTACTGAACCGAATCATACCGCTCAGTGGAAATGAGCCAATAGTTGTATTTTTTTATTTATTTTTTTTGTTTTTTTCCAGATTTGTAAGCTCGAGTTATCCTCATTATGGTGTATGACCCTGTGACCGGTGTACCCAGGTGCTTACATAACTTAGATAGCTATAAAATGATACATTATATGTTTCATTGTACGACTCATCAGGGTCAAGGGCACATCCAATTAGGGTCTGTACTATAGAGTTGTCCCTGTGAATGGCTGTCTAATTTGCAGCAAAGTTATGGCTGCGTTTCCACACAAACTGGATAATTTACTTGTGTCCATCTACTGTAATGTCGCTAGGGAGAAATTCCATCAAGGAACATGTTGAAATTTCATAAGGAGCTGGAGTCGTACAGTACTGTCATTTTCTATTTGGTTGTTCCACTTTCTAAAAGTCATATTTGACATGTCTCGGCAATATGTTTTCTTTTTTTCTGTTATTGTTCAAATTTTTAATTGCTCTGTGAATGATTTCACTTGTCTCACTTTAATCACAAAATGCCATTTAGATAAATTTTTCATTTTAGCGATGCATTTTTTTTTTTTTTTACAAATGATAGAAGTATTATATATATTACATATATATTTTATTAAATGCTAATTTTTCTTTTACAATTTTTTGTTCACTAAAATCGTTTTTATATTTAAAATTAAATATTATTATTGAATGTTTTTGTAGTTTTCTTATTGATATTTTTAAGATGATCACAAGTCATTTTTGCAAATTTGACAAAGCCATCTGTTTTAGCCTGCTAAAAGACATTGTCTTGGAGACTAATAAGCAGAATATGCAACAACAGTTTGCAATACAAAACACTCTTATGTTACACAATATTTTTGTCAGTTATGATACTGACTTAAAAAAAGATTAAACATGCTAGTCTTTTTGTCATGACTTTGTGAAGCATCGCAGACACGGCTTTGGTTGTTGTCTACTATGACACACTACACGAGCTGAAACAATCGAATCTTGCGTCCCAACGCCTATTGTCGTTAACAAATCCCCACGACACCCTACGTCAAACAGATCGTGGCAAAATCGGGCTAAAATAGTGTTGTCTGAACCAGAGGCCGTTCACACAGAACGCATTTTTCCATTCCAACGTGCCACTTTTACATTATTTTTCTACGTCTATGCTAGATGGACGTGCATGACCGTTGCACTTGTATCTTGCGTCTTTTGCCGCGTGTTGCGCATGACGCGGCATTCTAAAAACATGGCTTCCGCTTTCCGTATTCTTCAAAACACTTACGCCGTATGTCCTACGCCTTCCCTATTCTACTTATGGGAAAAACAGAACTGGTGCCGCATTACGTAAGTTGAATAGGGAAGAGGTAGGACATACAGCTTAAGCTTTTTGAAGAATACGGAAAGCGGAAGCACGTGCAAGGCGATCATTTGTGTTTATAAAGCATATACAGTTGTATTTTTTTCCGAAAATGACCAATCGTTTCGCTAGATAAGACTCTTATTCCTCGTCTGGTATCGTTTAAAGCCCTTTGAAGCTGCACTGAAACTAATTTTGACCTTCAACCGTTTGGAGTCCAGTGAAGTCCACTATTAGGAGAATAATCCTGGAATGTTTTCATAAAAAAACCTTAATTTCTTTTCGACTGACGAAAGAAAGACATGAACATCTTGGATGACATGGGGGTGAGTAAATTATCAGGAAAATTTTATTTGAAAGTGAACTAATCCTTTAAGCAACTGCCGCTAATTTGAAAGTGAAAGTAAAATGCACACGGCCACACCGGCATTAATAAATTATTTAAAAAAAAAAAAGAGGTGGAGGCCCTGCCCCCCCGGTGACATCGGTATTACCGGTGTTATCACATGTCGATTAACCGGTGGGGAAATTTTCTCACCGTCACATCCCTAGTGCGCACATAAAACAGCTGTACGTTCAGAAATTAGTTCAGTTTCGTGTCTCCGTGCGCTCAATGGTTTAAAAATCACTTGAATGTTTAAACTGACAGGACCAAAAACACGTTGAAACGATAAACTTTCATTGTACGATGGTCAAACTTTGCAATTAATCAGATAATCAACCTGCGTTTTGAACTGTGGTGTCTGGTCCGTATGTAACGATCCCTACTAGACATCGCACATCCTGCGATGTGACTGCGATGTGACATCCTGCGTTTTCCAAAGCAAAAACGCGTTCTGTGTACACTGGCCTCGGGCTAGCAGGTCATCCTTATTGTTAATTCCCTGCTGAAGTTCTCATTTTTGCAGAATTTAATTATTTTGCTCTCCTAATGTTACTTGAGCAAATTTTAAATGCATGACCCCTGTGATGGAAGGTGGCACACAAGCTATTAAGCCCGTAGGCCTGTCTGTCAGCTTATTGACCAGAGCACAGGGTGATTCTCAAGGGAAATTCATGTGCTGCAATAGCATGGTCACTGTAACTAGATTCACGTCCCTACACGCTTTTTACCGATCCTCTCTTTGGATTGATACTGTATGGAGGGAAAGTGAATGTTTGCAAGTGTTACTTCATTGAGCCAAACTGGGTCAGATCTGGAAGATGCTGTACAGTTAGTTCTCCGTAGGGAAGGTAAGTGATGTGGCAAGATGTCATTTTGCAGGTGAGGATGGCTTTGCTGTCAAAAACACTATTGTTTTGTTTTACCCTTACTGAGAAAGTAACCCATTTTACCACCTGAGCATCATCTGTGCATCTGCACCTCTGTAATTTTGCAGTATGAGGTTGGCTCGCCACACCAGAATAATTTCCTCCAGTAATGTGTTGAGCTGGCGACAACTGATGGATTTTGACAGCATAATAAATCATTGAAGATCTGCATCCCAGGGCCAAACTTATAATTTGAGAGCTGTGCATGATGGGACGGACCAGATATTATTATACAGGCGTCATCATTTTAGGCTAATCATCTTGAGAGATTTTGGGCACTTGAATGATTCTCCTTTGCAGAGATACTTCAAGAAGATGCTTTAGGGAGTGCTGTCCTCTTGACTCTCTTCACAGACAGCTAATTAGAAAGAACAACTGCAAAACATGCAGGCTAGATTTGACATGGTCAGTGTCGCTTTGTATTGAAGAGTCCAGCTGGAGCTGAGAGGACAAATAAACCTTGCTTTCTCCTTTTTTATGTGTCTCATCTTAGAGTCGAGTGACTGTGCTGATGCTTTTGTAAAAGTGGGAGTTTCTAGACTCTTCACACTGCTGAAGTAGTGCTACTACTTTCTGAAGTGCTAATTGAAAGCACGCCTGACTGTATCAACAGCAACATGCTTGAATAAAAGTCGTTCGGGGTGTATGGCATTAGTAGGGTGGTTTACTTAAGCGAGCAAACGCACTTCCGAACAATCCTCAGAGACCTGCTTTGTATTCTTCTGAATGCAGCCAGACTTCCAGACCTTTTGGGAAATCAATACACTGCTGAATGCTTGTCTCAAACCACAAAAAGAAGATGGATGCTGGAAGTATTTTAAATAATTGAGCGCTCTTGTTTTGGCACGCAGCGTATGGATTATTTTCCCTGGGTTACTATTGTTTTGTGTGACGGTGCTGTCATAGTCGTGTTAGTTATTATTTTGTAACATGATTGTCTAACGTCACCTTTTTCTGAAATATTCCACCCTTTGTGTAGAGGTTGTGGTTGCAGGAGGCTCTTATAAGATGACTTTCAGTAACACCATCTGTGTTTTGTGTACAGGAGCTGGATGTCAGCTAATGCATGTTATACTTCCTCATGCACAGAAAACACATTGTTTGATGTCTGTATTTTTCAGCGACGGAGGCTGTGAAGTGGGGATGGAGGTGTAGCTGTCACTATCCACCAGGGAGTCAAGCATATGATGAAATGATAGATTCTTAATTAATGACGAGGAGTGTTCAAAATGAACTTGTTGCCTCACAAGTGTACACTCTAAAAAATGCTGGGTTTGTTCATTTTCAACCCAACTTGGGTTGTTTTGGCCCAGCGGTTGGGTTAAATGTTTGCACAACCTGCTGGGTAGTTTTATTTAACCCAACTATTATTTAAAAATGACTATATGTCTGGCTTAAAATGAACCCAAAATAGGTTGGAAATTAAAAATCAGGCACATAATTACTAGTGGCAACAATAATAATCAAAAGGTGAACATTTATTAATAAGCAATTTAATAAATGTTTATTTTTTAATTATTATTTTTTAAACATATTAATAAATGTTAATTTCCAACATACTTTGGGTTCATTTTAAGCAAGCAATACAGTCATTTTTAAACAATAGTTGAGTTAAATTAAACTACCCAATCATTTAACCCAACCGCTGGGTTAAAACAACCAATCACTGGGTTTGTCCATTTTCAACCCAACTTGTTTTTTTTTTAACCCAGCATTTTTTAGAGTGTACCCTCTAAAAGACATTTATGTTGCAAAAAAAATAAAAAAAATAAACAAATTCAAATAAATGCTGTTATTTTGAACCATCAAATGAAATTATGGTTTCCACAAAAATATGAGCTGTTTTCAACATTGATAATAATCATAAATGTTTCTTGAGCATCATATCATCATGCTAGAATGATTTCTGAAGGATCATGTGACACTGAAGACTGGAGTAATGATGCTGAAAATTTAGCTTTGATCACAGGAATAAATTACACTTTACTATATATTCACCTAGAAAACAGCTGTTTTAAATTGTAAACATATTTCACTATTTTTAAATGCAGCTTTGTTGAGCACGAGAGACTTGCTTCAAAAACAGTTTGTAGTTGCAATTTTACAATATTTTACAGTACTTCACTATTTTGTGTATAGGGCCATATTCTTGTAGGCAACACATCCAATCGTTCCACATCCACGTTCTTCCAATCGTAGTGTTCATCTATCCATAAGTGTTTGTCAAGCCAAGATTAAAGGTGCCCTAGAATTAAAAATTGAATTTATCTTTATAAATAGTTGAATAACAAGAGTTCAGTTCATGGAAATGACATACAGTAAGTCTCAAACTCCATTGTTTCCTCCTTCTTATATAAATCTCATTTGTTTAAAAGACCTCAGAAGAACAGGCGAATCCCAACATAACACCGACTGTTACGTAACAGTCGGGATCATTAATATGTACGACCCCAATATTTGCATATGCCAGCCCATGTTCAAGCATTAGACAAGGGCAGCCAGTATTAACGTCTGGATCTGTGCACAGCTGAATCATCAGACTAGGTAAACAAGCAAGGAAAACAGCGAAAAATGGCAGATGGAGCGATAATAACTGATATGATCCATGATATCATGATATTTTTAGTTATATTTGTAAATTGCCTTTCTAAATGTTTCGTTAGCCTGTTGCTAATGTACTTTTAAATGTGGTTAAAGTTACCATCGTTTATTACTATATTCACGGAGACAAGAGTCGTCGCTATTTTCATTTTTAAACACTTGCAGTCTGTATAATTCATAAACAACTTCATTCTTTATAAATCTCTCCAATAGTGTGTAATGTTAGCTTTAGCCACGGAGCACAGCCTCAAACTCATTCAGAATCAAATGTAAACGTCCAAATAAATACTATACTTACGCAATTACTTTGTAAAGATCCATTTTGAGGGTTATATTAGCTGTGTGAACTTTGTTTATGCACTGTTTAAGGCAAGCACAAGCTCCGTGGGCGGGGAGCACGAGAATTTAAAGGGGCCGCAGCCTGAATCGGCGCATATTTAACACTCTGAGGTCTGAAAACGCGCCGGCGCGTTTTGCAGGTTTTTTTTCACATTGCAGCAAAACAGACTTAAAATACTCCGTCATTTTTTGTCATAGAGACATAAGTAATATATCAATTGAAACTATAGAATATCTTCTTTTATTTATATACACTCAAAGTAAAAACAAAATGTTGTGCTTTTTGTAAAATAAAGAAAACTAACATGATGCGTGATCTCTCCTCTCCCTCTGAACGAAGTCCAATCTGATAGTTCTCAGAAAATGAACTGTAACTTAGTGAATACTAATCACAGAAAAATTTAACTTATGTCTAAAAAAACGTTAAGATGTCAGGTTTTAAATCATGTAAGTCAAATCGAAAACAAACCTTCTGTGTTTATGTAATCTGTATGAAAAGAGAGCCATGTCAGAAGTCCGTGATTCAGCTCATTATCCGCTAATGCGGCCACGCCCACGGAGCCAGCGCTATTCAGACGCAAATTCAGAGGCAATACATGCATTCATCGTCTCAATCGTGTATTTATTGTCTTGAAAAGTGTTTATCTGGATGTAAAAGTCATGGTTAGCGATCTCTAGAAGACATGCAGTTAGTTCCTGTTTACTTTTCTTCTATGGATGAATTTTAGATGAGTTTTTGTTTCTTTAGCGCCTCCGGCTGCAGTATGTATTGGAAACTCCATTCATGGAATAGCCTCTCTTCTTTTAGATGAATTTGTGGACTAAAAATGCACAGAGCGCCCTCCGACTTCAAGGATGAATTGAAAACACCAGCGCTTATAGTAATGACAATGAATATTAAATTAATATAACTCCTCTGTATAGAAAATTGACATAAGCATATGAGAATCCAATATTTCTCCAAATGTGCATGCTTTAAACTAAAAGCCTATATTCAGACTCTTTGCATCACAGAAATACATTATATTTTAAAGTATAATATAAAATCATTACTTTATATTGTAATAATATTTTCTGTATGTTTCATATATCATAATGAGCTTGAGACATCACAGAAGGTTTTTTTTCACAGCCTACCTGACTGAAATGCCTCATTAATATGCAAGTCATTTCAGCTCATTACTATCCATTTCTTTTGTCTTCTCAGGTGAGAATGGCCCATTTTCAGTGGTGATTCACGCCTCCTCGCATACTGTGTTTCTTGGCAAAAAGTGTCTTACAAAAACTAAATCAATATATTGTTTTATATGAAGGAGTAAGCAGCATAATTTTTACATAATTTTGAAGCAAAAACTCTAGTCTACAACCTCCATACCCAAAGTCTTGTGAACACAGATTTACTATACTTTTTTTGGCCTTATTTCAGTGACTTAAGTTTTTTGTTTTTTCAATAACCACGCATAAATGTTATTCCTTCAAAAACACAAACATGTACATACATGTTCCTCACATATTATTGTAGCCTAGTTTGTGCTGAATACAGTGTAATGACACTTTTGTCATTTATATGTTTATGAACAAATGAAAAAAGCACAAATGTCAGGGCATGTCAAAACTTCTCCAAGCCCCAAATCAGCCTCAGACTCCAGAGGGTTAATGATTCCCCAAAATAGGCAGTTAAAAAAATGAATAAAAAAAAATCTGTGGGGTATTTTGAGCTGAAACTTCACAGACACATTCAGGGGACACCTTAGACTTATATTACATCTTTTAAAAAGACGTTCTACGGCACATTTAAATGTTTATTTGAAAAACATCATCTAGTTTTATTGAAAATGGACAAACCCAGCGGTTGGGTTAAATGTTTGCCGGACGTGCTGGACAATTTTATTTAACCCAATTATTGTTTACAAATTACAGTATTGTTCGCTTAAAATGAACCCAATCACTGGGTTTGTCCATTTTCAACCCAACTTGAGTTGTTTTTAACCCAGCATTTTTAGAGTGCATACTGTTCATTGGCCAGTAGTTTTTTCTTCTTCCCCAAAGCCAATTTTTACTAGCCTTGTGTTAATTTTGTACCCTCTTTTTCATCTGCCTTCTACATCAGGTCATCTTGATTTCTCAAATGATGTCTTTCATTAGTTCCAACTCCATTTTCTCATTAACACTGATTGCTTCATGGCCCGAGGAACAATAGTTTGGGGAATGTAGAGTGAATGATCGTGTCTTTGGTGTATTTTTAAGGTGGGTCAGTACAGAGAGAGTGGGTGCTGAGAGCCGAGTGAGTGAATGAATGAGTGTTCGCTCATGTCACATGGCTAAAACAGCTCTCAGTGCTGTAATGGATTTCACCGCACCGGGTTTCTGCTGTCCGTCACTGCGGGTTTAAAGTCCTGCGCCACAGTGTCAATCATACGGATATCTTATTTCTGCATGCAGTGCTGCTAACAAAAGATAGTTTACCTTTGTACACTGCAAAATCCTATGATTCAGAAAAAATCAACACTTCAAAATAAGAATTAAAGCTCAAGGCTTAAAGCTCCAGTGGAACAACAAAAAATATCCTTAGTATTGCACTCAGATTCAAAATAAGTATAAAAATATCATTTTTGGTGTTTGGTGTAGTTTTCAGCAAGTTATTCCTACTAAGTACGCTTTTTTAATCCTGTTTCAGATTCTAACATGTACAGTTGTGGCCAAAAATGATTACTGGAGGGGAGATTTGTTTTTTTTTTATGTACATACAAGTTTGATTTATATCATTAAAATATGAGGAAAACATTTTTTAAATAAATTAAATATGAGGGAAGAACAAAACACTAAACTTGGTTAAGGTATTTATCTGACAAAATTATTTAGCAAACTACAGCTACAGGTTTTATTTTACTGTTCAGTTCAGTTCATCTTTATTAATTTCCCTAAGGCAATTTGGTTGCAGCACACAAGCATTTCACATAAACATCAAAAACACAATACAAACATTAAATGTTCATTAAACCAGCACAACAGTGAAAAGGATAACAGTGACTCAATATAGGATCTACAGAACATGCACATCAATGTTTTGTCCACCTGAAATGACCTTAATTTCTGCAAACAATCCAATCTTTGCTGCTCCCTCTTACAAATAGCCTCAGTATTGGGAGAAAAGGACAATTTATTATCCAAAACAGTCCCCAAATACTTGTACTGTTCAACACTCTCGATGCCTACTCCATTAATGCTTGATTGCTTATCATGAAAAGATTTCCCCCTAGAGTTAAAATCAATAGTCATCTCCTTAGTTTTAGAAACATTTAGTTTTAAGAAAGTATTTTGACACCACATAAAAGTGCATAGAAAAAAAGCTCACACTGACTACAACATAATCAAATATTAATATTTTGTTGGTTCTCTCTTGTTTTTGCATGTGTTCATAAATAGCCTGGCCAAAAACTATATCCGCACAATTTGGTTTCATTGATTTATCACAAATAAAACAATCGAATTGGTTGATTGGTGTGATTGGTTGGTCAATACTGTATTTTGTCATGTTCAATTTACATGTTTCTTTCTTTTGCCTTTTTTAAAAGCATAAACCTCCCAACATTTATCATATAATTATTTTATTTGTATGCAGTTTTTGTACCATTTTGTTGCTAGAACTTACAAATTATTGCAAATTTCATATTCTTCAGCGATAAAGACAGTGGAAACATTTGTAATCACCCCCCCTCGAGTGTCTGATTAATGCAGATCTCTAGTTTTTAAGAAAAATTACACTTGTCCATTATCTGTAAGCCCAGATTGCAAATGTTCCCAGAAAAAGCCTCACTGGAATGCCATTATAATGCTAACAAATTGCTCTGTCATTCTCTCTGTAGAAACGCCCCGAAGTCACTGCGCTCAGAACATATCAGGCCTCATTTGTTAGATAAACAAGAAGGCAATTACTGCACTTTATTTTAACGACTTCTGGTACCCTCTGATCCTCGCCGCTGAATGTTTTCGTCTTATAACTGATGGTACACAACCCAAAGACACATTTTTGCCCAGTACCATTAGGAGAAAAACCTTTCTTTAGCACTATTCTGAAGGGATTCGTTTTATAAACGACATTTGAGCTGCAATTATTAACAAAGGACGTCTGGATGTGCCCATTATAGAAGTGCTGTGAATGCATCATGAAATAAACAAGACTTACATATGTCTTGTCGCATAATTATATCATTTTTACGTTAAGTATGTAATTAAGGAAAGGAATTACCAATTATCACCAACTGTAATTTCACTCACCTTCATATCGAAGGTGCACCAGGCAGCGTAATGAGAAATTAAGCTTTAGTTACGGTATTCAAGGAAGGTCAAAATAAATGAGGAGAAGTGTAAAAAAATAATGATATACCACACTCACAGACATTTCTATCCGGACGGGATTAGATTTCACAGAGGTAGCGGTAAAATTTAGCTTTTACAGAGGCTGTGTGAGGAAAAACACCGGATTAAAGTACATCAGTGAAACATGAATTTACCCAGCATCCTCTGGTCCCTCTCCAGCTTTTAAATAAATTCACGTCCCATCGCTGTCTTTCACCAAACTTCTAACAAAGAGCCTGAAACCTGACGGCAGCACTCGCTTTGACATTTGCTCAACATTTACATTTTTGCCCCCAAAAGGATTGACTCCTGTTCCTCCTAGATATTCACTCTTACGTTAACTGGGTTTGTTCGGTTTCACATTAACAGGATTAATTAGACAGTTGCAGATGTTTAGGAACGTCCCATCGAGCCTAACTCTGTCTAATTAGTGACGAATATGTGTGCTCTTTAGAGAAGAGCTGATTGCATTCAAATTAGACGATCTTACATGTTTTTTTTTTTAGAATCATTGAGATACTATTGTAGTTTTTATTAATATTTAATAATATTATTTTTATATGTTGATGGGCTCAATCTACTCCATGTTTAGATCATCGTTCTGAATCCAATCTGGACAAAGACTTTGACAAATTGCGATTTTTCTCAGCTTTTTGCTTAAAATGTTTGGGTAAGGTAGGGACTACAACAAGCTTCTTCTCGGGTTAGTGACATCACAAACCCCAAAATTTACATAAACCCCGCCCCCGAGAACACGCAACAAAGGGGGCGGGGCCATGTTGGGCTGCTTTAGAGAAGAGGAAGAGTTGTTGTAGTAGAGTGTTGTTGTCATGCCGTCATTTTACACCGGACTGCTTCACAAACGAGGGTCAATTCAACACAAAAGATGAACATGACGGCACATGCTAGTGGATGAGTTGAATCAACTCCACAGCAACTACATCAATTTATCCACTAACCATTCAGAAACGTCCAGTTTCATTCTAAAAGTTGTAACTTCTTCCTGAGTCTCTCCATCAGTGTCGACTCCGGTTTGAACAATGTAATTCTGAACACTGTTGTCATTTTGGCTGCGTGAGATTCTCCAGCTTTGTTGTTGTTGAGCTGTTAAAGCTCCGCCCTCTTCTGGAAAGGGGGCCAGGAGCAGCAGCTCATTTGCATTTAAAGGGACACACACAAAAACGGTGAGGTTTTTTTTTTTTTTGACAAGCTATAATAAATGATCTGTGGGGTATTTTGAGCTGAAACTTCACAGACACATTCTGGGGACACCAGAGACTTATACTTAGATCCTTCACGCCATATTAAAGAGTGCCAAAACAAAATTTATTGTTTGAATTTCCTAACAAAATCAACAGATGAGACTTTGCTTCATATTAAAAGTAACAAAGCACAAAGCCTTTTGCGATTATTAGATGGCATGCATGCTAAATGTTTAATAAAGTTTTGTTTGTGCATCAACAGAAAACAGCACAGACTAATCATACACCGATTATTCTGTGTAGTGCCGCTTCAAGTCAAACAAGCCTGATCCATTTACTTCTGAATGAATCAGCCATTTGAATGAATCCAATGATCATTGAGACATTTACCACCACCACCTACTGGCAGTTTTAGTTTATTATTTAGAGCCTAACTTTATTTAAAAATAAATTTCATTTTTACATATTAATAAAAAAAAAAAACTAAAGGTATATTTCACCCAAAAATGAAATTTCAGTCATCATTTACTCAACCTCATGGTCCAAAAGTTCATGTGTAATTAATTCTGTGTCTAATCAAATAAAATATTTCTTTCCGAAGCTACTTTTTGTAATGTCTGTTTGATGCTTTACACAATAATGACTTCAAATTATCATTCGGGTTTAATTTCTCAGACATAAATTTATGTGCGATTAAATTGTGATCAATTTGATTAATTAATCGCAACATCATGTAATTAATTAGATTAAAAATGTTAATAGATTGCTAGCCCTGTTTAAATCACATTTAAATGCACATAGAGAATCGAATCGAAACGCGGTTTGGAACCGGTTCTAAAATGGAACCTGTTCTTGATACCCATCCCTAACCCTGACCGTGACTTCAATGCTTAATTCTTTTTGTTTCTGTGCATTAGGTCATGCTCTTGGCTCCTTAAAAGTCTGTGGAAAACTTTTATGGCTGTAAGTGCAGGGACTACTAATGTTGTGCTGGAGCTGATATGTGACCGATCCAGTGCTAAAGCTTGTGATTTCACCCTGAGCTCTTGGGAAATGTATTTTACTGAATATTGTCAAGTTAGATTGAGTGCTCTGCCATTCGTGGTGGCTCTCAGCTCATCAAAGATTAAAGCGTCAGCCTGTTTAGTCACATAGAGCGGGATGTGTACGGAAGGGAAGCAGAACATGCATGTGTATTTGTTTAGCTGACACGCACTGAACATCAAGTAAAGCTTTGCTTACCAGACTGATGAAAATTAATGGTGAAGTGTCATTTTTTCAATATTAATAGACTCACTTTCCCAATCTTAAAGGGATAGTTCACCCAAAAATGAAAATTATCCCATGATTTACTCACCCTCAAGCCATCCTAGGTGTATATGACTATCTTCTTTCAGACACAATTATATAGATATATTTAAAAATATCCTGGCTCTTCCAAGCTTTATAATGGTAGTGAATGGGGGGTGAGATTTTGAGGCTCAAAAAATGCATCAAATGGGGTTAATAAAGGCCTTCTGAAGTGAAGCGATGGGTTTTTGTAAGAAAAATATCCATATTTTAAACTAAAATAACTAGTTTCCGGCAGACGACCGTGTCAATGTCATGTGTTGTCATCTCTAAATGACAGTAGTTACGACATGCAGCATATCTCCATGCATTTTCTTACCTCGTGGTTTTACACATGCAGTTTTGCTTGACATATGAGAACAAATGCTGTCGATTAAAGTTGAGTTTGCTACATATTCCTTTATGTGAGCTGCAAATACTCATACAATCATTTTTGTTAGATGGTTATTGTTCTGCTGTAAGATTGTAATATTATCTTATTACTTCTTTCATTTTATGGTTATTATACTTGTGAAAAATGACTTCAGTGTGCATGAACGTTATTCAGACAGCTGCCTTGCAGCACTAAATGTCAGCGTATCTTCTTTCACTGTGTTTTTGTCTTTTTTGTGTGTTGAGTCTACACTTATGGCAGCCCTCTAGGATTACGACGTTTGTCAGTTTATAGTGGTATCAAAATGCACAAAGAATTCTTTTATCTGTTCGTCTGATGCTTCTCCTGTTTTGTCTGTGTTCAGCTCCCACTTATGTCACATAAAATCACTTAGTGCGAGATTTTCCTTTCCCTTTGTGCTCCAATTCTGTCACACAGACTCACAGCAGATACCCAATGGACTTTTTTGTGCATATTTTAAAAGCAGAAAGGCCTTGATTTGGGTAACATCCTTGATTTTGAGTCATTTGCAATGCTGTTGTCCTTCCAGGAATTGCAGTCATAATTGAATCTCTCATCATTATCTTTTTAATGGCTTGGCTGCTCTCCGTAAGTGCTTGTGCTCTTCTTCAGAGTAGAGTACATGTTGACTTCCCCTAGTTTAATCACATTAGAATGACACTGGAGATGACATTAGACTCACTCCAATTAGTTCAGAAACAGGAAGGATTGTAGCTGAATCACCAACAGGTGCGGCTTTGCTGAATTATTAAAATTGTGGGCAGAATGTTCAGAGTTCATATGATCTTTTAAATCTCAACTCTTTCTCCAAGAGAGCAATGTGATTTAAATGAAGAGTGAACGTAGACCCTAGTAAACTGTATGCATGATTTTCTCTTAAACTGCTTTGAAACAGTGTAGATTGTGTACAAATTAAAATGACTTATTCTCACGTCTGTCAGAAAAGGCTTAAGCCTAGTCCCAGACTAAAATGCATGTTTGAGCTGTTTTAACTGAAAGCAACTTGCAGTGATATATCTAAAAATTATTTTTTGCACTCAATTATGTTGATTTATCAGGGGGGGTTCAGAAACGAAAGTCTGACCCGGTGCATGCGACATAATCAGGTGCGACTTATTTTCCATAAAATAGGCTAAATTACAAAATTGTGCTTTATTATTAAAAAGTTCATATTTAAAAATGGGGATATATGGCAATAAAACAATTATATTGTGTTCATTACTCTCACCCACACTGACTTTGGATTTAATCACTGTTATAGGCTAATTATGAGGGGTCCTTGGAAATTTTCTACCTCATAAGTTTGAGAAAGTTTGGTTTAGATGAAGTATCTGTGACGAACTGTACATCAGATCACAACAATCTCGTGCTATGGGCACTGCTATTGATACAGGCATCGGAAAGTAATTTTACACTTTGCTTTTGCTTTTCAAACGCGGATGTGTGTTAATAAATAGGCTATATAAATTCTTTATTATAGATCAGATAAAGGCATATTTCGTATACGTCATGTACAAAATATGTTGTTTTAACGAGAATAATGTCGTTTTAACAAGAAAAATTATGTTTTTACAACATATCTCATGATGTAATTTTTACAACATATCTCGTTATTACGTCATGTTGTTTTTATGACATAACATCTCATTATTACGACATGTTTTTACAATATAACTCATTATTACGAGAAAAGATTAATTATGAGAAAAGATCATTTTTATGACATAACATCTCGTTATTATGAGAAAAGATGTCTTTTTTACGACAACTCGTTATTAAATGAAAATATGCCGTTTTTATGGCATAACATCTCGTTATTATGAGAAAATATGTCTTTTTACGACATCTTGCTATTACGTCATGTTTTTATGACATAACATCTCGTTTTTATGACAACATCTCGTTATTGTGAGAAAATATGTGGTTTTTATGGCATAACATCTCGTTATTACGATGTGTCGTTTTTACGGCAAAACATCTCATTACGACATGTTGTTTTTACGACATAACATCTTGTTATTACGAGAAACGATGCCGTTTTCACAACATATCTCGTTATTATGAGAAAAGATGTCTTTTTATGACATCTCGCTATTACGACATGTTGCTTTTACGACATAACATCTCGTTTTTACGACAACATCTCGTTATTGTGAGAAAATATGTTGTTTTTATGGCATAACATCTCGTTATTACGATGTGTCATTTTTACGGCAAAACATCTCATTACGACATGTTGTTTTTACGACATAACATCTTGTTATTACGAGAAAAGATGCCGTTTTTACGACATAACATCTCGTTATTATGACTTGTTTTTATGACATAACTTCTCGTTATTACGACATGTTGTTTTTACAACATAACATTTCGTTATTACGAGAAAAGATGATGTTTTTATGACATCTCGTTATTACATGTTGTTTTTATGACATATCGTTATTATGAGAAAAGATGCAGTTTTTACGACATAACATCTCGTTATTGTGACTTGTTTTTATGACAACATCTCATTATTACAACATGTTTTTACAACATAACATTTCGTTATTACGAGAAAAGATGACGTTTTATGACATCTCGTTATTACATGTTTTTGACATATTGTTATTACGAGAAAAGATGCCATTTTTACGACATAATATCTCGTTATTACGACATTTTGTTTTTATGACATAACATCTTGTTATTACATGTTGTTTTTATGACAACATCTCGTTATGAGAAAAGATGCTGTTTTTACAACATATCTCGTTATTACGACATGTTTTTACAACATAACATTTCGTTATCACGAGAAAAGATGTCATTTTTACGACATAACATCTCGTTATTACGACATGTTTTTATGACAACATCTCGTTATTACGAGAACATATGTCGTTTTTACGACATAACATCTCGTTATTATGACATAACTTCTCGTTATTACGACATGTTGTTTTTACAACATAACATTTCGTTATTACGTGAAAAGATGATGTTTTTATGACATCTCGTTATTACATGTTGTTTTTATGACATATCGTTATTATGAGAAAAGATGCAGTTTTTACGACATAACATCTCGTTATTATGACTTGTTTTTATGACATAACATCTCGTTATTATGACGTTTTTACAACATAACATTTCGTTATTACGAGAAAAGATGACGTTTTATGACATCTCGTTATTACATGTTTTTTAAAACATATCGTTATTATGAGAAAAGATGCCGTTTTTACGACATAATATCTTGTTATTACATGTTGTTTTTATGACAACATCTCGTTATGAGAAAATATGCTGTTTTTACGACATAACATCTCGTTATTACATTATTTTTACAACATAACATTTCGTTATCACGAGAAAAGATGTCATTTTTACGACATAACATCTCGTTATTATGACATGTTGTTTTTATGACAACATCTCGTTATTACGAGAACATATGTCGTTTTTACGACATAACATCTCATTATTACAGCAACATCTCATTATTACAAGAAATATGTTGTTTTATGGCATAACATCTCGTTATTTGACGTGTCCTTTTATGACATAACATCTCGTTATTACGACATGTTGTTTTTATGACAACATCTCGTTATTACGAGAACATATGTCGTTTTTACGACATAACATCTCGTTATTACAGCATAACATCTCATTATTACAAGAAAATATGTTGTATTTATGGCATAACATCTCGTTATTTTGACGTGTCCTTTTTATGACATAACATCTCGTTATTACGACATGTTGTTTTTATGACAACATCTCGTTATTACGAGAACATATGTCGTTTTTACGACATAACATCTCGTTATTACAGCATAACATCTCGTATTACAGAAAATATGTTGTATTTATGGCATAACATCTCGTTATTTCGACGTCCTTTTTATGACATAACATCTTATTCCATATGTCGTTTTACGACATAACATCGTTATTACCACATAACATCTCGTTATTACAGCTTAATATCTCGTTATACAAAATATGTTGTATTTATGGCATAACATCTTGTTATTTCGACGTGTCCTTTTTATGACATAACATCTCGTTATTACGAGAACATATGTCGTTTTTACGACATAACATCGTTATTACAACATAACATCTCGTTATTACAGCTTAATATCTCGTTATTACAAGAAAATATGTTGTATTTATGGCATAACATCTTGTTATTTCGATGTGTCGTTTTTACGGCAAAACATCTTGTTATTACGACAAATGTCGTTTTTATGACATAACATCTCGTTTTTATGACATGTCATTTTTACAACATAACATCTCATTATAATGAGAAGAGATGGTGTTTTAAAGATATAACATCTCATTATTACGACATAATTGAGTGGAAAAATATGTGCCAGCAATCACTGTATTGTCTCAAGATGCACACAGTAATGTTTTTTTTTAGGGCACATTTACAGAAACTACTTTAATGTCCTAATTGAGTTTTCGAAGACATCTCAACATTGGTGCTTGATTGTAGACTTGTCAATTTGAACTAATTTTTTTTCAAATATGGTTTATGTTATGTACATTAAAGTGGTTTATGTTATGTACATTAAAGTCAACATGATGAAATCAAAATTCACCCAATTTACCAGTGTCTCCATGGTTTTGGAAAACCTGGAAATATAAGGGAATTTTAAAAGCGTGCTTTTTTTTCATACATAGAAAAGTCATGAAAGTTATTACAACTGAAAAAAGTCATAGACAATTTGTGAAAATTTCTGTAATTAGTTTTCTATTCTTGTTCAAAGTTTTTGTGATTTACATAAACTAACTTAAAAAAATCCTTAAGTTATTAAAAATCTTGGGATTTCATTGGCCAGAAAATCCATGAACCCTTTAACCCACATTCCTTGTCTTACTGTGCTTAAATGAACGACTACTAGTCGACGAGAAAAATCTATAGTCGGGGGCTGTACTAATTGTCTCGTTTGTCTATTTCTAACAGAAACATCCAGGACAAAGATGATACTTAAATGAAGCATATCTGGGACCTCCATTAAGATGCAAGAGCAATGAAATTTTCTAGTGCGAACAGCCCAATTACTCACAAAGTAGTAGTTATGAAAAGGAATGTTATTAAAGCGCAAAAGTCAAAGAGCGGCGGGCTCATCCCACACAGACACATGCCTGCCCAGCAACACCTTTCTCCTTAGTGGAATCTCCTCTCTCGTTTCTAAAGGTGATGGCAGATGGTTGGCTGCCCGGCGCTGCTAATTGACGACTGCGTTGTGTTGAATTGATTAGAGCATGGAAATATGAACTGCTTATGGAGCCAGTCTTGCTCTCTCTAGGGATTCTCCGCCGCGCTCCTGTGTCCACGCTGAGCTTTAAACACTGCAGAAAAGGAGGTTTTCATAAAGATAGCTAATAGACAGCCACTTAATTGGCTGCTTGAAAGAGCTTGGAAAAAACTGAATGCTGCAAGCAGAAGTTGGTCGTTTGTTTACGGAATAGACCGTCACCAGCTGCAGCCTTCCCTTTAATATACACTATTCAAAAGGTCATAGCCTCTTTATTAGTAGATAGTTTCCATGGTTTCAGCAGACCTCATCGAAGGAATTATGTTCATGGACGTGTCTTTACTTTTTCAGATGAGCTAAAAATTAAATACTAGACTAATAATTGTCATGACGTTCTGTTCCATTAATGTTTCTGCAGAGAAGAGTTCTGCAGTGAAGCAAACATGCAAATTGCATTTCTTGTGTAAAACGTATTGTAACAATGTAAAAATATTATAGAATGTTTGTGAGGCTTGAATGACTCAATAAAAGACCCGCTCATATGAGTCATTTGTTTGTGAATCAGACTAGACTGGTTGCACTGTATGGTTTTGATTCACTAAAAAGAATCGGTTCATAAGAGCCATTTGTTCGTGAATCAGACTACACTGGTTGCGCTGTATGTTTTTGATTCACTAAAAATAATTTGTTCATGAGAGCCATTTATTCGTGAATCAGACTACACTGGTTGTGCTGTACGTTTTTGAATCACTAAAAATAACTTAGTTCGAGAGTCATTTGTTTGTATTTCAGACTACACTAATTGCACTGTTTTTGATACACTTAGAAAAATCAGTTCATAAGAGCCAGTTGTTTGCGAATCGATCTACACTGGTTGTGCTGTATGTTTTAATTCAATAAAAATAATTGGTTCATAAGAGCCATTTGTTCGTGAATCAGACTAGACTGATTGCGCTGTATGTTTTTGATTCACTGAAAAGAATTGGTTCATAAGAGCCATTTGTTCGTGAATCAGACTAGACTGATTGCGCTGTATGTTTTTGATTCACTAAAAAGAATTGGTTCATGAGCCATTTGTTCGTGAATCAGACTAGACTGAATGCGCTGTATGTTTTGATTCACTAATAAGAATTGGTTCATCAGAGCCATTTGTTTGTGAATCAGACTACACTGGTTGCGCTGTATGTTTTGATTCACTAAAAAGAATTTGTTCATAAGAGCCATTTATTTGTGAATCAGACTAGACTGAATGCGCTGTATGTTTTGATTCACTAAAAAGAATTGGTTCATCAGAGCTATTTGTTTGTGAATCAGATGAGACTGCACTGTATGTTTTGATTCAATAAAAAGAATCGATTCATTAGAGTCATTTGTTTGTGAATCAGACTAGAACTGGTTGTGCTGTATGTTTTTGATTCACTAAAAAGAATTGGTTCATAAGAGCCATTTGTTCATGAATCATTGGTTTCACTGAATGTTTTTGATTCACTAAAAAGAATTTGTTCATAAGAGCCATTTGTTTGTGAATCAGACTACACTGGTTGCGCTGTTTTGATTCACTAAAAAGAATTGGTTCATAAGAGCCATTTAGTTTGTGAATCAGACTAGACTGAATGCGCTGTATGTTTTGATTCACTAAAAAGAATCGGTTCATCAGAGCCATTTGTTTGTGAATCAGACTAGGCTACACTGTATGTTTTGATTCAATAAAAAGAATCGATTCATTAGAGTCATTTGTTTGTGAATCAGACTAGAACTGGTTGTGCTGTATGTTTTTTGATTCACTAAAAAGAATTGGTTCATAAGAGCCATTTGTTCATGAATCATTGGTTTCACTGTATGTTTTTGATTCACCAAAAAGAACCAGTAATTTCTTTGTGAATTTTAATTGACTATATAGTATAAACAGTTTAATCTTAATAAAGAATTTTAGAATTGGCACCAGAAGCATTAAAGTCTTTATGATTCCCAGCCCAGGCATCAAGGCTTGTTCTCTTTGTTCTCAGTTTTCTCTTACCTGGAACTCATGAATATGTACTCCTTCATTGTTTCAGCTCGTACACCAGGCCACTTTAATCTTTCATTCCAGCTGAAGTGTTTGATTTTTCGGAAAGAGGAGCGCAGGTAGAACCAGAACAAACGCGGGGATTAGTGCAATCGTTCACCGTAAAGCCTTCGCATCTCAATGAGGAATTAACCCCCGCTCTCCGCATGTGACTTCTGCTCCGTGTTGGAGGCGCCATCAGTGATGCTATTGGCTAGCAGGAGTCCGTTAAGTTTGGCCTTCGGAAAGACTGCTCTGCGTGGGAAACTGGATTAGCCATTAGGCTGCCAGCGCTTCAGATCGCTGCTCTTGTCAGCTGTAGGTGTTGTCAGGGATCATGGAGATTTATGGGTAATCAGTCGTCTATTTGGTTCGATGGAGAGCAGGCAAATACAGCGTGTTATTTAGAAATGTTAATCCCCACATGTTGTTGCACTAATCTTAGTGAGAATTTCACACCTTTGTGAGGAGTTATTGATTTATTTTGTCACACTTTTAGGGTGCAATTCTCACTATTAACTACAACTTTTGCCTCAGTAAACTCCTAATTACTGCTTATTAATAGTTAGTAATTAGTATATTATTAATAAATAATAATGGTAATGTTAATAATTATAATAATGGTTGTTATTATTATTAAAGTAAATTAAAATGAAACAAATTTAAAATAATACCAACAATAATAATTTCATTATTAATATTATTAAAGTATTATTATTATTGTTATTATTATTAAATAAATTATATTATTACTATTATTCATTTTTATTTTAATTTAATATTATTATTGAAATCAAATTGAATTAATAATATTAACAACAGTACTTAATAATTAATGATAATAACAGTTATTATTATTATTTAGTTTAATTTAATTTAAGAATATTAATAACAACAACTGCCACCATTATTATTCTTGCTATATTAATAAAGTAAATTAAACTATAATAATAATAATAATAATAACAATTATTATTGTTATTAAAATTATTTAGTTAGTTTCATTTTAATTTAATGATAATAAATAGCAACTACAATTTATTATTATTATTAATATTAAAATTATTATTGTTGATGTTGTTTATTAAAGTAAATTAAAATGAAACAAATTTAAAATAATACTACTAATAATAATTTTATTATTATATACTAAATTATTATAATTGTTATTATTATTATTAATTTTTATTTTAACTAAATATTATTAAAATCAAACTGAATTAATAATATTAACAACAACAGTACGTAATATATTAATGATAAATATTATTATTATTTTGTTTAATTTTAATTTAACAATAACAACAACAACAACTTCTACCATTATTATTATTGCTATTATTAATATTGAAGTAAATTAAACTAAAATAATAACAACAACAATTATTATTATTATTATTAAAATTATTTAGTTTAGTTTCATTTTAATTTAAGAAAACAAAATATTTTAACAAAATAACAACTACAATTTTTTTTATTATTGTTGTTATTAAAGTAAATGAAAATTAAACAAATTTAAAATAATACTAACAATAAATGTTTTATTATTATATATAATAAATGTTTTATTAAATAAAAATCTAAATTATTGTAATTATTATTAACTCATTTTTATTTTAAATAAATATTATTATTAAAATCAAACTGAATTGGTAATATTAACAACAGTACTTAATATTAATGATAATAACAGTTATTATTATTGTTTAGTGTATTATAATTTAATAATATTAATAACAACAACAGCAAAATGTTGTTGATTATTATTATTATTATTATTATTATTATTAAAGTAAATTAAAGCAAACTAAATAATAGTAATAATAATAATACACCTCCAGCATCATGCCGGTGAATTTTGCACAGAGCTCCACTCACATTTTGTTCATAAAATGTAAAAAAATCGAGTTAGTTTTTTCCACGGCGGGATTGAATGCCGTGGGTATCCAGGCTGTGGATGACAGCTTCAGAGCTCCTCTGGAATAAATATGAAACACCTACTCTTAGACACTCATGTGCTTGATGGTGAAACATCTCGGAAAGGCACTCGTTTTGAGGGCGCTTTTTGGTAAAAATATGCAACCTCTCTGGTGCTCCTCGTACAGTGTTTTCATGATGATTTAGCCTGCGTTTACTTCCCTTTGAATTATCTTCAAGTTGTTCCAGTATTAGAGAGTCTGTGAGATGTTCGGTTAATGTATTCCGGATGTTTCCGTTCCCCGTGACGAGTGGATTTACAGTGTATGTTCTCCTTCGCTGGGCTGGGACCTCTTGGACAATCACTGCCCTGGACTGCAAATGTCACGGGACGCTGACTGTTAATGAATCACACCAACTCAACACGGCTATGTACGAGAGAGACGTTTTTTTTCAAATATGCAAACCCATCAGATGCACCATTAGCAGCTCCCCGTGGCTCATGCATATGCTTCATTCGTACTCCGTTAGTCCCGCTTCAGAGCTGCAGTGTGCTGTCTGCTTTGTTTTTGAGGTGCAACAGTGTTGAAGTCAATTACCGAATACAATTAAGCTCTGTGTAGTCGTAGCGTTTCTCCGAGGTGACCTTTGGAATTCACATGGGCATCTGTTAAATGTCTTCGAAGGTCACAACATCTGATGAATCATGGCCCTAATTTGACAAAGCTGTTTTTTATTCTCCTCATCATGCTCTTTGCGGCATTTTCATATTCATTTTGAATGGAAAAGCACTTATGGCTTTGAGAGCTGTGAAATGGTACATATTTATGGAGGTGAAATGCAACGCCCTCTGGAACACATGGTTATGACTTTCATACATATTCACGTCTCAGCTGATTGACTCTTAAATGGGCTTATGTAACATTCTTAAAGTGAGTCATGGCTGCTGCGCCGTAATTGTGGCATAATAAACTCTGGCTGTGTTACAAATGGCAGTCCTGATTTCATTTTATTTTATATTTTATTTTATTTTACTTTTTTTTTATTAAGATTTTGAGAGATGCTTTTAATTGATTAATTAATTATTATTTTATTTTATTTTATATTATCTTGACAGATGCATTTATTTATTTATTTATTTTTTATGTTTTAGTATATTTTCCCTGGGAATAAAACCTAAGACCAATCTTTTATTTTATTTTATTTTATTTTATTTTATTTTATTTTTTATTTATTATTAAAGATTTTGACAGATGCATTTATTTATTTATTTTCATTTCAGTTCATGTTTTAGTATGTTTTCCCTGGGAATAAAACCTAAGACCAAGCTTTTATTTTATTTTATTTTATTTTATTTTATTTAATTTTATTTATTTTTTTATTAAAGATTTTGACAGATGCATTTATTTATTTATTTATTTATTTATTTATTTATTTTCATTTCAGTTCATGTTTTAGTATATTTTCCTTGGGAATTAAACCCAAGACCAAGCAATTATTTTATTTTATTTTATTTTATTAAAGATTTTGACAAATGCGTTTATTTATTTTTTTATTTCAGTTCATGTTTTAGTATATTTTCCTTGGGAATTAAACCCCAAGACCAAGCCTTATTTATTTTTTTTTTATTATTTTATTATTTTATTAAAGATTTTGACAGATGCATTTATTTATTTATTTATTTTCATTTCAGTTCATGTTTTAGTATATTTTCCTTGGGAATTAAACCCAAGACCAAGCAATTATTTTATTTTATTTTATTTTATTAAAGATTTTGACAAATGCGTTTATTTATTTTTTATTTCAGTTCATGTTTTAGTATATTTTCCTTGGGAATTAAACCCAAGACCAAGCTATTTTTTTTTATTATTATTATTATTTTATTTTATTGACAGATGCGTTTATTTATTTATTTTCATTTCAGTTCATATTTTTATATTTCCTTGGGAATTAAACCCAAGACCATGCCATTATCAGTGCAATATGCTTCCTCTACCATTATATTATATTATTATATTAAATATATATTATATATTTTTAAATTATAATTATATTTTTATAAATAATTTTATTTTGCATTTTTATTCTAATTTTGTGTCAAAGTGCTTTATCATTCAGCAGTCCATCGATGTGTATGTGTATTTCACATTTTAGAGATTGCACACAGTATACTGAACATACAGAACTAGCCTATGCAGCAATAGTAATATGTTATTCCAAACATAACCTCTGTTGTTCAAAGAGGGAGAATTACACCGCATTCACAGCGCAGATAAATGAGCACAGTGTCATGGTGATTGAAACGCACCCGGCTAGAAAATAAACTCTACATAGACCTTAAAGATTAAGATGGATGGACACACTGTGGTGCGCGTTGGTTAATGAGATGCTACAGTTTGAGCGAACTAACTGAAGCCGAAGCATGCATCATGAGAAAATGAAATTACGGAGAAGTTTTATTTGCATTACTTTGTATCTTATTACGGACTCAAATCACACGCGCTCCATTTGTGGGCTATGAAAGAGAAAGAAATGCAAAGGTTTTGTGTGAAATTCGATTTGGTGCAGTGAAGGTGATCCGTTTATGTGATGCAAACCCTTTATCACACAGGCAGGGGAGCTGAGGAAGGACAAAAACGCAGTCTAAATGACAACGCCACTAAGTGCCCTCTCCTCTCCTCTCCAGCCATCTGTACGTCTCTTGAACTCCTTTTGAGGTCAAACGCTCCAGGCTTGTGCAACACGCTGCCCCTGTAGGGGAGAGTATCCCAGAATATCAATGCTGCATTCACACATTTCTCTCTATTAGAGGTTTTGAGGTGAAGGTCGGCCAAAGTATATTGTATATTTGATGCGATCGTCCCATCCGAAGGACCTCGTATGAGCCAAGTTAAATGGGTGGTTGACTATGATTTCACTTTTTTAACTTTAGTTAGTGTGTAATGTTGCTGTTTGAGCATAAATAACATCTGCAAAGTTACAACGCTCAAAGTTCAATGCAAAGAGAGATATTTTCTTTTACAGAAATCTGTTTAAGGACTACAGCTTTAAGCTTCTTCCTGGGTTAGTGACATCACAAACCCTAAAATTTACATAAACCCCGCCCCTGGGAACATGCAACAAAGGGGGCGGGGCCATGTTGGGCTGCTTTAGAGAAGAGGAAGAGTTGTTGTAGTAGAGTGTTGTTGTCATGCCGTCATTTTACACCGGACTGCTTCACAAACGAGGGTCAATTCAATGCTGGATTTGAACAAAAGATGAACATGACGGCACATGCTAGTGGATGAGTTGAATCAACTCCACAGCAACTACATTTATCCACTAACCATTCAGAAACGTCTAAAAGTTGTAACTTCTTCCTGAGTCTCTCCATCAGTGTCGACTCCGGTTTGAACAATGTAAGGCTGAACACTGTCGTCATTTTGGCTGTGTGAGATTCTCCAGCTTTGTTGTTGTTGAGCTGTTAAAGCTCCGCCCTCTTCTGGAAAGGGGGCCGGGAGCAGCAGCTCATTTTGCATTTAAAGGGACACACACAAAAAATTGAAATAGCCTTTTTAATGCTGGGTTAACATTCTTATTTGCATATTTACAGAGTCAGTATCATTGATTGGACGAGTGCAGGACGTGATATATTTACGTAAAAGGCTCTTGCATTGTGCATTCTCATACAGTATATTGCAGATCGTACTATCAAGTTTTCCTGACTTTATGGACGATAAAGGTAAGAATGACCCCAAATGACACTACAGAGACATCAGAGCCAGCGGCAAATGTCAGAAGGACTAGCCGAGGTACGGCTGTTCTCAGCTGGGTACATGAGCGCCCGGTGATCGCCTGGATCTCGCAAATTTTCAAAGAGGTGCTGTCTTTAAAAAATAAACCACAGATTTGAGCTTAAAACAACTACATTCTCTCAAAACTACATTTCATGAAACAATAAAATAGTATTTTAAAATTACGCGGGTTTTCTCGTCCGCTATTGACGCTTGCTGGTAGGTGTGAGATACCACACTAGTGTGAACTACCAAGGACGCAAGTCAGAACTTTGCATACTTGGTATTGAGAAATGCCTAATGTCGGTGCGCAACATACAAAGCTTGTCTACTTCTTGTGACAAACAGCCACATGCCAAGAAGCAAGAACAAGTGTATGTCCTCCATTGTTGTTTGCTGTATCGCTTTCTTCTTCGTGCGAGAATGGCGCACTTTCTGGCTACACCATGCATATTAAGTAAGGGTACTGTTGCCGGTGAAAACGCAAGCTGTATCAGGGTTTACCATCCCGAATCATACTGTACTGTACCGTACTGCTCGGTGGAAAATGAGCCATTAAACACTTGGAGACAATTAGCAACCGTACACCAATGTTTTGGTAACCACTCACAACACTTAAGCACTGTGGTGTTGGATTTTGCACGGGCAGTCAAAGCAAAAAAACATAAAAATCTAGTATATCCAGTGCATTTTTTTTTATATCTGTATGAGAATTGGTGAGTGGCTTTGGAGCCATTTCAAACCCAAGCACTTACAGCGAACATTTGATTTGACCATAAAATGTTGCCCATGATTCAATAACAGATGGTCTGTATGCATGCTGCCATTTGAAGAGTAAAACCTCTAAGTGCCTCCAGCCTCACAGATCTGCATTTTGATCATGTGGTTGCATAGCACTGAATCATTTAAGACAATCCTGTGGGCCAATTAGTGGTGAATTGAATCAAGGCAAGAGCAGCTTTGAGATCAGCAAGATCTGAGCTGCCTAGGTTGTTTATGCAAATACAACACTGCAGCCATCATATGCACTCGACTATTTGTTGTTTACGGCGCCTTGCACTGCGGTGGGCTGGCAGGCTTGTTTTCCTGTGTGCTTGACCACAAGAGTCCAATTTTCCCTATAACTCACTTTGTTCAACGTGTGATTGCATGAAAACACAGGCTTTGGAATAAGAAGCTGTGAACCCACGAGTCACTACAGCTTTGTTTGTAAGTCTTGTATGTTTGAGGCACTTTTTGTCACGCCTGTTGGTCTGAATGAGTGTTTGTACTACAGAAAGCGATAAAAACAATTATCTTCAGTTTTGTATGTTTGTGAAATAAGGGCTTTTCTGTAGCGGTATGGCTTTAGTTGGACTGTTTGGCACTACAGAAATGTGCCCGCAGAATTTCATCCCCTGCACAGATTGTGTGGGTAGGAAAAGCTATATAATTTCTTCATCTGAGTAAGTGCAGTTGCCAACACTCGGTGTTACCTCATAACAAAATCACATCCAAATGCCTGAGCAGGCTTATTGGCATGGATTCCTCATCTTGTCTGTATGTGCATACAGGAACCTGGCTTCATTCATTCTGCATGGCTTCCGAAGCTAGTGCAATTGAAATGATTTGGTTCAATGCCAGTTTCTAGGTTCAGTGATTTACCCTCATGCATAACCATTTAGGCATTTAAAGGGTTAGTTCACCCAAAAATGAAAATTGTCATTAATTACTCACCCTCATGTCGCTTTACACCCATAAGACCTTCATTCATCTTTGGAACACAAATTAAGATATTTTTGATAAAATTCGATGGCCTTCATTGACAGCAAGATAATTTCCTTTTTCAATGCCCAGAAAGCTACTAAAGACATATTTAAATCAGTTCATGTGACTACAGTGGTTCAACCTTAATATTATAAAGTGACGAGAATAATTTTTGTGCGCCAAAAAACAAAATAGTGACTTTATTCAACAATATCTAGTGATGGGTGATTTCAAATCACTGCTTCATGAAGCTTCAAAGCTTTATGAATCTTTTGTTTCAAATCAGTGGTTCAGAGCTCTGAGCACTGAGCCATCAGATTTCATCAAAAATATCTTAATTTGTTATCCGAAGATGAACAAAGGTCTTACGGGTGTGGAACGACATGAGGGTGAATTTTCATTTTTGGGTGAACTAACCCTTTAACGCGTTTATATTCTAAAAATTTGGAAAACATTCTACTTTGGTTGTCACAACTGTCAGTGATACATCCAACCGGTGTTGTTTTTGTTAACTAAAACTGTTAAAGGAGTCAGAATTAAAGGTGCCCTCGAATGAAAAATTGAATTTATCTTGGCATAGTTAAATAACAAGAGTTCAGTACATGGAAATGACATACAGTGAGTCTCAAACTCCATTGTTTCCTCTCCTTATATAAATCTCATTTGTTTAAAAGACCTCAGAAGAACAGGTGAATCTCAACATAACACCAACTGTTACGTAACAGTCGGGATCATTAATATGTACGCCCCCAATATTTGCATATGCCAGCCCATGTTCCCAACATTATGAAAGGCATTACACAAGGGCAGGCAGTATTAACGTCTGGATGTGCACAGGTGAATCAACAGACTAGGTAAGCAAGCAAGAACAATAGCGAAAAATGGAAGATGGAGCAATAATAACTGACATGATCCATGATATCATGATATTTTTAGTGATATTTGTAAATTGTCTTTCTAAATGTTTCGTTAGCATGTTGCTAATGTACTGTTAAATGTTAAAGTTACCATCGTTTCTTACTGTATTCACGGAGACAAGAGCCGTCGCTATTTTCATTTTTAAACACTTGCAGTCTGTATAATTCATAAACACAACTTCATTCTTTATAAATCTCTCCAACAGTGTAGCATTAGCCGTTAGACACGGAGCACAGCCTCAAATTCATTCAGAATCAAGGTAAACAATATAACAGTATACAATACTCACATAATCCGACGCATGCATGCCGCATGCATGACGAACACTTTGTAAAGATCCATTTGAGGGTTATATTAGCTGTGTAAACTTTGTTTAGGCACTGTTCAAGGCAAGCGCGAGCTCTTGGGGCATGGAGCACGAGAATTAAAGGGCCAGTAACCCTGAATCGGCTCATTTATAATGATGCCCCAAAATAGGCAGTTAAAAAAATGAATAAAAAAACATCTATGGGGTATTTTGAGCTGAAACTTCACAGACACATTCAGGGGACACCTTAGACTTATATTACATCTTGTAAAAAAAGTTCTAGGGCACCTTTAAAATTTCCTGATAATTTACTCACCTCCATGTCATCCAAGATGTTTATGTCTTCCTTTCTTCAGTAGAAATTTAGGTTTTTGAGGAAAATATTCCAGAATTTTTCTCCATATAGTGGACTATAACAGGGACCAACGGGTTCAAATGTCAGTTTCAGTGCAGCTTTAAAGAGCTCTACATGATCCCAGATGAGGAATAAGGGTCTTATCTAGCGAAACGATCTGTTATTTTCTAAAAAACTATATATAATTTTTAACCACAAATGCTCGTCTTGCACTGCTCTGCAATGTGCCATGTTGGAAAGGTCATGTGTGACGTAGGCAGAAGTACCGCGGTTGGGCGAAAAACCCCATCTCATTTTCTCCTCCAACTTCAAAATCATCCAACATTATTGTTTTACCTTTTTTTGTAAAGGGCATTTGACTTAGTCTTTACACATTCACTTAGTAGACCTTGGACCGGTACTTCTGCCTACGTCATGCGTGACCTTTCCATCATGATTACGTAAAGCGTGGCGCATCACAGAGCTAGACTGCAACCTCTTCATTCAACCCACTTACCTAATACCTTCAGAAACATTATTAATTTTTGAATATTCCAGAAAGCTTTTATGTAATTATGCTAGTTTATGTGTTTGGAACATTCTTTGTTATTTGGGATGTTTTAAAACATAGAAAGCAGCATTTTCTGTAGAAATGGTGTCTTGGTAGGCATCTCACTAGTTTCTGAAATGCAGCCCATGGGTCAGTTCTCATAATTGTGGTTATTTGATGTGATGAGTTCTAGGACAGGCAGTTTGGAGCCAAATGGGTTTCATATAAATCATGTATGAACACAGAAGTGTTTCAGCTTCCTCTGTGAAAAATGTCTGATACAGATGTCTCAAGCTTTCACAGCATCTGTTAAAGTTACCCTACTATTAGGGATGGGCATTTTTCGAAAATATTGTATTCGAATATTGGCTCGTAAAAACGAATATTCGAATATTCGTTTATTTAAATGATTAAACAAGAAGTTAACCATTTCTGAACAAGCTTACGATTAGGCATATAACAAGCTTACGTTTTATCTTAAGCTTTTCTTTTAGTTCAAAGCATTAAACAATATGTGCAAAAAAAAAAAAAATTATATATATATATATATATATATATGTATAAAGTTCAAGCAGCATGAACGAGGAAAACGCTAATAGAGCAGACAGCACCAGTTATCGTACAAAACGTTCATAATACACTCGAGTCAGTATATGGTTATCATTTTCATATTGTTTCACATGTTCATGTTGAGAAAAACAATAATATCCACATGCTCGGGTGAGAAAACGAGCCGCTACAGACATTGCAGAAACAAGATAACGATAATACATAACGATGTGCTAAGCGAAGTTTCTAACAGTAGCACTTTGTGTTTTCTGTTCGTAAATATATCTCCCTCGACGAAATTTAAAGGAAGCATATGTCTCAAAATCATTTTACTATCAGATCAGTTCTTCTCGGATCACTTGGGTTACAGCTGCGCTTACCTGTCGTGAATGCAGTGATGGACAGCTGTCTTTCCTCATTCGACTGGTGTTTTGATTTCATGTGCTTTCTCATTATGGTGGTGATATTATGATAACTCGGTTTCATTAATTCATTTGATCAAAAGTAATTCCATTTTGTAACATCATTTTCCTCCAGTAATTCCAAACTTCGCGAGGCAGACGACATCATTATGTAATCAAATAAAATAAACTTGTTAAACACGCTCCACAGCGCCACCCGGTGCATTTAGTTATAACTGCGAGTTTTAGTGCTTAGGATTTATCATGGATTCACGGCATTTACGACCAGCAAAGCAACATAGTAAAATTCGAATAGTATTTTTATTTTTTGAATATTAATTACAGGTCGAATATTCGACTATTTGTGCACACCCCTACCTACTATATTACCTTAGTGTCTAAAATAGCTGGTTTGTGAAAGTAAAAGGTCTAAAAAGTTTTAAAGATCAAAGTGCATGACATTTAAAGTTACTTCATGTTACAAACCTACGTAGTTTTGTAGCACAATGGTCTTCATTGGCTGGCGGAGAACAACGACTCCTTTGCCCTGCCAGCAAACACTGTAGTTGTAACTGAGAGTTTGGTTTGTGTTGTCAAAATGTCAAGAAGATGCTGTTTTCAGCTCTGCGAATCCACTTTGTTGCATTTCTAAAGGATGAGACTCTGGCTGGAAATACGGTAAAACCGACGCCATCGTTACTGTTCATATCACTGTGTATCAAATGGCGAGGAGCTGAAATTCAGATATGCTAATGAGCATTTGGTTTCCGACACATGCTCTAAGCGGTCAACCAATCACAACAGACCAGGCCGTCTGACCAATCAGACCAGAGCAGGCTCTCGGAAAGGAATTTAGAGAGACCAAATCCTTTATTGAACTGTTCCAGACACTGTGAGAAAAGAGATGATTTTACAATGTATATTATATTAAAATGAGAGTGTTTTTGACCTTGGATGGATGTAGCTCTATTGTAAGAGACCTAAATACAAAATTAGGAGCCTTTTAAATAGCATAATAGGGGCTCTTTAAGATGCCAGGACTGTTATAGGTGTATGGAGGCACAGTTCATTCACAGATGGTTACATGAAGCACGTTAATGCGATTGCAGGACACGGCTGAGATCTCACACCACAGAGAACGCTACGCTACTGCACCTGTGAAAAAGATGTGAGAGAATGAGACGTTTCTACCACAGTCAGCAACATGCGGGACTCAATTCCCTCCCCCCGTCGTCTGAAGTTGGCAGGAAATAGATTAGTTTGAATCCAGCCTCCAATCACATTGCCTTCTCAAATAAATGCGGCTCAATGATAAACGCTGACCAGTTGTCAAGTAGGTCTATCATACTTGGGGAAACTGTCCACTAGCATTTACATCCATCTCAAGGGAAGATGCACACGGTCTCAGGCCCTTCACTCGTGACTGTCCTGAACTCTGACGTCAAAGGATGTTTTTTGCTGCACCAAAAACAGTTTGTTCATCTGTTTTTCACCCTTTTTCCGACCATTAGAGTCACAATATGGTGCAGTTTTATATTATGTATGTCTACATAGAACACCAAACTCTTATTTCAAAAGAGCAAGAAAAATCCAGATGACCTTTTAAACGGTGAAATGACAGAAGTGTGAATTGGGACTGAAACATGTCAGGCCAGAGAGCCTTTACGTCTCTTGGTCTTAGCCAAACTTACAGCCGAGGGAGAGATAGACGAC
Organism: Culter alburnus; assembly: GCA_028476615.1. Classification (NCBI taxonomy): domain Eukaryota; kingdom Metazoa; phylum Chordata; class Actinopteri; order Cypriniformes; family Xenocyprididae; genus Culter; species Culter alburnus. The sequence goes on along the minus strand of JAOTNS010003476.1, from coordinate 17,153 downwards.
GATAAAGTGTTTATTATTATACACTAACCATCTGGAGGAGAAGTCCATGGGTCAGGCCTTATACTGGAGGACAGGAAAAGTGGCTGGTTTACACTTTATTTCAAGTGGACGTGACCTGCTTTCCTTGTGTTTCATGAAGCTTTTAAGCATTTACTTTCTGAAGGCTTTCACAAAAATGACTTTACTGTGATAAATGCAATAGGGCTACAACTGTTAATAAAAATATCAGTATATTAGAATGATTTCTGAAGGATCATGTGACACTGAAGAAAAATCAGCTTTGATCTAGGGCTGGGCGATATGACGATATTATCGTATATCGACGATGTCTTGGAAGTATCACGATGTCGATATTAAAAGTCGGTTACAGACGATAATCGCCAATATCGAGAGAAAAAAAAATAAAAATGTATTTAACATAGTCCCGTAGTTACCATTCACATATTTATTCACATGTAATAAAATAACAAATAAAATATTTTGTAGCCTATAGTATTTAATAGGGTTAGGAATAAAAAAAATATATTCTGGAATCACATTTACTTATAAGGCCAGGAATCGAATAGGCCCTTTTTATATATAGAAAAGCTACTCTTTATAAAATTAACATTTTGATTTTGCTTATTAACAATGTATTTTTATTTTTAAAACATTCCCGTAAACACAGTTTTGTCACCCATGAGTGTGTAACAGACTATATTGGATTCGTGCATTGACATCAACCTAGACCTATTCCACGGCGCTAATAATGTAGGCTACATTTCTGTTTAAACTGACATGATTATTAAATTAGAATGAAAAGGCTAAATTAAATTAGAATGTATAGCCTAAATGTCTATAACTCGTTAAAAATAACCACATTTGTTTTCCAGTGGTTTCGTTTTACACGCGCAAACAGAAAAGGATTCACATCACGCACCTGCAGCAAAATAAACTCATATAGCCTAAATATAACGAATAAATACAAAAAAATATATCCACTTAAACAATTAACAGATTAACAAAACGAAAGAAAAAAAACTGAATCCATATGCTGTTTCAATTGATTTATTTTTTGCGACGCTCTCCACATAAACACGTTCAAAAGGAAACTAAGACGGAAGAAAGTGGTAGGCCTACCTGTTTTCTTTATTTTATACCATAAAAATGTCTTACGATACTATACCAGCTAAAGTATCACGATACCAAGTAGTATCGCGATACCATGCAGTATACAAAATGAACCAAACTTTCATAAAAACATGAAAACAGACCAGATTTTTCTCTGAATACTTCATTAATGAGAATGAATAACAGGCTTTTATTACCAATCAAATGAATCATTGTAAACAAAATTCATCTTAGCACTGCACAGAAGCTGTCTGAACTGACATTACGATGTAGCGTTTATGCATTTACACTTCAATTACAATTGCATAAATAATGTTATGATATTAATGTTTCAAATATAAAAATTTGAATATAGAAATAAAAATGTTGGTGGAAAAAAAATGATAGAATAGATCTACTTTTAGATGGGAGACTAAAGTCGCCAGTAGGTGGCAGCAAGTGTTAATGATTAAGTCAATGAATCATTCAACCGATTCGTTCAAAACGGCTGATTCATTCAGGAACGAAGCAAATGACTGTCTTAATGAATGGATTAGTGAGTCAGTGACTCGCCCAATTTGTTCAAAAACAGATTCATTTAGAAACGAAACAAAAACAGCGCTCTTGCTCGTGTCACGAACTATCAGGAGCATTTTTGCCAGCCTATCTTGAAATATCTAACCCTGACTGGAGAGCAGTATGTATATTAAAACATATAATACATTTATAATTATAAAATCACGATTGATATGATTGATAAGAACCGAGTGCAAACACGCTATAGCTTATTGATGAATGGAATTGCATTTGTCTGAATTGTGTTCGCAAAGATGTTTCTAGAAACAAACTGTTTAATCTTTTCCAGAAGTGGTCAAATGAGCAACGGAAAAACTGTGAGAATTCATTATTATATAAAGATTTTATGATGTTAATTAAGTGAATTTCAGACCCTTTCTCCAGATAAAATGCACTGTGAACAACAACATGCAAGCGCAACTTTATCTCATTGCAAAATTAACTGAAGCATCAGGAAACAATAAAGCGCTAATTCTACAGAGCATTTACTACACAGGGCACAGCAGACAGTCAACGGCAGTCTCTTGTAATGTTTTTGCAGGCACGCATGTTCAATTGAAGTGTACCTGCCGCACATACAACATTCCTTATGGTACTGATGATACTACCGTTTAAAAAATACAATGGCATCGCCAGTATTTTGAAGCTTTAGTATCGCGATACTACCGTAGTACCGGTACACCGTGCAACCCTACTTTTGACCACTGTAGTGCCATTGTCAGGCCGATCGGTGACGATTGGTGATGTTGTAGATGGTGGGAGTACTACGACTTAGGGTTTGGTCTGCCCGATCACTTTTAGGGAAGAATGCTGATTCTTGGAAATTTTAACAATTATAATAGGGTTTCAGCGCTACGTGCTTGATGAGCAGAAGAGACTTAATTCAAAAACATTACAATAATTTCATATCAACCTCAGACTTTTGGAAAGTAGTATGATATTGCTGATAGTTGCAGCTCTAAAATAGCACAAAGATGTATAGGAAAGCAGGGGAATCAGATAGAGAAATGCAAATGAGCTGAAATCAAGTCAGTGTACTCCCGCGGTGCCGTGCTGATGCTTTACACCTGCGCGTTATTCTCAGGTTTCTCACAGGATGGTGTTAATTGTGACGGGCTTCTCAGGAAATGAGTCTTCCGATTTAATTTGACTGACGTATGTTATATGATAGGACACACTTCGCAAGTTCATGAGAGACGTCAGTGCTTCTTTAATATGCAGTAATGAATATTATGTTTTGATTTGCCAAATTGCAATTTATGAATATTTCATTGAAAACTGGGTATTATCTTTGGAAGCAAGAGTTTGATATGTCACAGAAATCTGCAATATGAATGACACCAACATTATAGGTGAACTTCAAGAAAAACAACGTCCATTTTGAAGTGAATAGCTTGGAGAGTGTAGCGCTGCAGACCTTTACAGCCACATCTGTGGTTAGAAAACAATAATACCTCAGAGAAAAGCAAACTCGATGTCTCTAGCTCACGTCTCTGTGGTCTGAACTGTGTAGCCTCTTCTCTTGTGTGCGCCGCTGGGAGAAAACAGAGCTAATTGAGTCGGAGCTGCAGGAAAAGGTGGATAGTATGTGTATGGAGAGGGGGGTTGTGCGCGACGTGGCAGCTAAAGCTCGTTTTTTGTTCCCAGAGGAGGAGTGTGTGAGTGTGTGTGTGTAGGGTACACTGAGAGGAAGTGAATGCTTCCAGCTGTAATGCTCTTCACGGCAACTGAAGGCCCGAGGTGCTCTTCCCTCAGAGTTGAAGGTCAGACAACGCATCCTAGTGACCTATGCGGCCACCTTCACGCCGAGGAGAGAGAGAGAGAGAATGAAAGGGGAAATGAAGCGAGTGAAATGTGTAGAGCTGTAGACGTTCATTCAGAGGCCTTGGCTGCAGTTTGTGTAGAATGTGAAATACTCCACGCAGGATTGAAAGATTCTCCAGCTTTGTTGTTGTTGAGCAACCGAAGCACGAGCTGATAAAGCTCCACCCTCTTCTGGAAAGGGGGCGGGAGCAGCAGCTCATTTGCATTTAAAGGGACACACACAAAAACGGCGTGTTTTTGCTCACACCCAAATAGGGGCAAATTTGCAATTCAGCAAGTAGCATCTAGTCATCATTTCACCTTCCTGTCTACATCGAATGCAACCAATGATGCAATAGTTTGAGTTTGTGTGGCAAAGCTGCATGTCATCTTAAAATGCTCATTAACACGGACCAATCTATGCTCTGTGAAACAGCAAAATTATGCATTAAAGGGATAGTTCTCCCAAAAATTAAAATTCTGTCTTAATTCAAATTTACTCACCTTCAAGTTGTTCCAAACCTGTATGAAATTCTTTCTTCTGCTGAATACAAAAGAAGATATTTTAGAATGTCGAAAACCAAATGGATGTATGGTTGATGGATACTAATGGGGTGCATCAACTGTTTGGTTAACCATATTCTTCAACATATCTTCAAAACATAGCTTTGGTTTCCTATGTTTCATCGTCTGTGCTTCTGGTCAGAATGTATGTGACATGGTGGCTGAAATCTACAGCAACCTGAATGTGGCTGCAAATTCAAACTGACATCTATAACGAGCAGCTCTTTGGCACTGTTTTAAATGTTTTCTGTTTATTCCTCAGGCCTTGCATTTGAATTTCTGTGCCACTCTTGATTAAGGCAAATAGAGGTGCCCCTGATAGTAATTCAGTGGTATTACTGTATGCTGATGGCGGGGCTGAATGTTGCCATCCATCAGAACAGGGAATTCATTTCTGCGGCTTTAACTCATGTATTTAAAAACATTTATGGCTTTACATGAAAACATCACATCAAGCAAGCATGTTCAAGCCATTCCGACATACTTTCCAGAGGTATGTCTCATTTACATCTCATGCAATATCCATGAGGTTGATATGCACCATACATTTCTGGTCCTGTGGATGTGTGCTTGTTCAGAATGGATTGCTAGTACACTTTAAAAAAGATGTATGCAATGATGGAAGTTTCAAACAGTACTATTGTACCACCTCATAATGTTGCATGTATAATTTGGGGACACTGTTTAAAAAAATGTAGTATTTTCAGTTCCGATTTTGTGTACACTAAAAATGCTGGGTTGAAAATGGACAAACCCAGTGATGGGGTTGTTTTGTCCCAGCTGTTGGGTTAAATGTTTGCCCAACATGCTGGGTAGTTTTATTTAACCCAACTATTGTTTAAAAATGACTATATGTCTTGCTTAAAATGAACCCAAAATAAATCAGGCACATAGTTACAAGAGGCAACAATAATAATCAAAAGGTAACATATATTAATCAATTTAATAAATGTTTTTTGTTTAATTATTATTCACTAAACTTAATACATGTTCATTTATTAAACATATTAATAACTTTAATAATTTCCAAACATATTTTGGGTTCATTTTAAGCAAGCAATACAGTAATATTTAAACAATAGTTACCCAGCAGGTTGGGCAAACATTTAACCTAACTGCTGGGTTAAAACAGCCAATTCGCTGGGTTAAAACAACCCAATCACTGGGTTAAAACAACCAGTTTGCTGGGTTAAAACAACACAATCGCTGGGTTAAAAGAACCAATTTACTGGGTTAAAACAATGCAATAGCTGGGTTAAAACAGCCAATTTGCTGGGTTAAAACAACCAATTCTCTGGGTTAAAACAACCCAATAGCTGGGTTAAAACAGCCAATTCTCTCGGTCAAAACAACCAATTCTCTGGGTCAAAGCAACCCAATAGCTGGGTTAAAACAGCCAATTCACTGGGTTAAAACAGCCCAATAGCTGGGTTAAAACAACAATCGCACACCCAATTCGCTGGGTTAAACAACCAAAACAACCAATTCTCTGGGTTAAAACGACACAATCGCTAGGTTAAACAGCCAATTCACTGGGTTAAAACAACCCAATAGCTGGGTTAACCTCTGGAGTCTGAGGCTGATTTGGGGCCTGGAGAAGTTTTGACATGCCCATTTGTGCTTTTTTCAGTTGTTCATAAACATATTAATGGAAAAAGTGTCATTACACTGTATTCAGCACAAACTAGGCTACAATAATATGTGAGGAACATGTATGTACATGTTTGTGTTTTTGAAGGAATAACATTTATGCGTGGTTGTTGAAAAAACAAAAAACTTAAGTCACTGAAATAAGGCCAAAAAAGTATAGTAATCTGTGTTCACAAGACTTTAGGGTATTGGAGGTTGTAACTAGAGTTTTTGCTTCAAAATTATGTAAAAATTATGCTGCTACTCCTTCATATAAAACATATATTGATTTAGTTTTTGTAAGACACTTTTTGTCAAGAAACACAGTATGCGAGGAGGCGTGAATCACCACTGAAAATGGGCCATTCTCACCTGAGAAGACAAAAGAATTGGATAGTAATGAGCTGAAATGACTTGCATATTAATGAGCCTTTCAGTCAGGTAGGCTGTGAAAAAAACCTTCTGTGATGTCTCAAGCTCATTATATATGAAACATACAGAAAAATATTATTACAATATAAAGTAATGGTTTTATATTATACTTTAAAATATAATGTTTTCTGTGATGCAAAGAGTCTGAATATAGGCTTTTAGTTTAAAAGCATGCACATTTGGAGAAATATTGGATTCTCATATGCTTATGTCAATTTCTACAGAGGAGTTATATTAATTTAATATTTGTCATTACTATGAGCGCTGGTGTTTTCAATTCATCCTTGAAGTCGGAGGGCGCTCTGTGCATTTTAGTCCACAAATTCATCTAAAAGAAGAAGAGGCTATTCCATGAATGGAGTTTCCAATTCATACTGCAGCCGGAGGGCGCTAAAGAAACAAAAACTCATCTAAAATTCATCTATAGAAGAAAAGAAAACAGGAACTAACTGCATGTCTTCTAGAGATCGCTAACCATTGCTTTAACATCCAAATAAACACTTTTCAAGACAATAAATACACGATTGAGACGATGAATGCATGCATTGCCTCAGAATTTGCGTCTGAATAGCGCTCCTCCGTGGGCGTGGCCGCATTAGCGGATAATGAGCTGAATCACGGATTTCTGACATGGCCTCTTTTCATACAGATTACATAAACACAGAAGGTTTGTTTTCGATTTGACTTACATGATTTAAAACCTGACATCTTAACGTTTTTTTAGACATAAGTGTAATTTTTTTTGTCATTAGTATTTACTAAGTTACAGTTCATTTTCTGAGAACTGTCAGATTGGAGTTCGTTCAGAGGGAGACGAGAGATCACGCATCATGTTAGTTTTCTTTATTTTACAAAAAGCACAACATTCTGTTTTTACTCTGAGTGTACACAAATGAAAGAAGATATTCCCAGATTAAAATGGTGTATAACTCTTAATTGTATGTGCAACATTGACGGAGTATTTTGAGTCTCTTTCACACTGATAAGAAAAAAACCACGGTGGTATCGCCGGCGATACCGTCAGACCTCCGAGTGTTAAAACACCAATTCTCTCGTCAAAGCAACCAATTCTCTGGGTCAAAGCACCCAATAGCTGGTTAAAACAGCCATTCACTGGTTAAAACGCGGTTAAACAAACTGGGGCTTAAAACAACCAATTCACTGGGTTAAAACAGCCCAATAGCTGGGTTAAAACAACCAATTCACTGGGTTAAAACAGCCCAATAGCTGGGTTAAAACACCAATAAACAGCCCAATAGCTGGGTTAAAACAACCCAATTCGGGTTAAAACAGCCCAATAAAACAGGCTGGGTTAAAACACCAATTAAAACAGCCCAATAGCTGGGTTAAACAACCATTCACTGGTTAAAACAGCCCAATAGTTAACCAATCACTGGGTTTAAAACCCAATAGCTGGGTTAAAACAACCAATTCGCTGGGTTAGCTGGGGTTAAAACAGCCCAATAGCTGGGTTAAAACAACCAATTCGCTGGGTTAAAACAGCCCAATAGCTGGGTTAAAACAACCAGTTCTCTTGGTCAAAACAACCAATTCTCTGGGTCAAAGCAACCCAATAGCTGTGTTAAAACAGCCAATTCGCTGGGTTAAAACAGCCCAATAGCTGGGTTAAAACAACCAATTCAAAACAACCCAATAGCTGGGTTAAAACAACCAATTCACTGGATTAAAACAGCCACTTCATATTTTTTAGAGTGTATAATCACAGATAATATTACTTGTATTCATTTGTCACTCTGGAAATAGAATATCTATTCAAATGCATTGCAATATAGGATAGAATATTGCATGTAATCTGGCTGAATATTTTGATACAGTAAATGCACTAGATCACTGGAGTTTTGCACTGCATACTATGTTTTTTTCAAAAATAGTTAGTATACCATTCTGAGCTTACCCGCACTGATCATGATAGATGTAGAATTGGATCTAGTGTACATTTGAGTGTTAATTAGGCTAGTATTTCTGCTGTGGTTGCGTAAGTGAACTGCATTGCTGCCTCACCTGTGTTGTTATTGAAGCTCATTTATTCATTCGCATGCAGAGAAGTCTAAGCATCTGATGCATAAAATCGTCACAGAAAATAACAGCGTAGCCACAACCTACATGCTGTCAAAGGTCAGGAAAGTTGTGCCGACGAAAGTAGCTAATGTGTCGACTGTAACTTCAGCAGCGTTTAATGAGCCCCGTGTTCCCATCACAGCTGACATTGCTAAAATCGCTATAGTGTAAATGCACCTCAAAATGGAAGCAGTGAAATGCACATTTCCTTCACGCAGGCTTTTAATGAGACTGAAGTTAAGTCCTGCAGATGTATCCGTGTGACTGTTCCCGTCAGACAGACCTCAGGAAAGTATATGTTCTCGCTCTGGATAGAACACGGGTGTTAATAAGGCCGCTGCTGTGTTTCACGGCTGGTTGCAATCAGATTGTTCATGCGCTGGTTTCACCCTATGGTGAGTATGGGCAGTAATTAGGAACAGTGCTTTTGACAAGGATCATATTGTTAAAAAAAGGCTAAAATCACTCCCTTTTCATGGATTTATAGCCTAGTGTAGATAACATGATATTAAGTGTTGATATTCACACACCAGTAGGGTTTAAGTTGGGTGAGTGGATCTGATAGGATCATGGATAGCACAGAAAATGCTAAATGCGATTAAATACTAAAGCTGAATGATTAATTGTTAAAAGATGGCGATCTCGATTCAAACACACATGCAATCTTATTCCTAAATGAAAACCATTCTCGTGTCTATTAAACCTTTGACAAAATCACACTGGATCAATCAGATCTGTGTTTTCGCTGCAGCTGAGCCAGAGAGAGTACTGGGATAAAAGTTTATATTTCGGATATAAACACTGACGTCTACGGAAGCGATCAAAATAGAGTAAATCACCTTTTGAAAGTAACTTGACACATCAAATAAAGATTGTATCAGTTACATCGTTACACCAGTAGGTGGCGACAAGTGACTGTTAAAAATGTATTTGTCATTCAAGTGATGAAAATGCTGATTTATTAAGTATTTGAGTGAGTCATTGAATCATTCATTCAATTGTTTTTTTTTTTTTTTTTAAATAATTCATTCAAATTACTGCAGCGATTTACATTTTGCCAGAACTTCTAGTTAATTACATGTTATTTTGTTTAGTCATCTCTTTAGAATTTTGGAATAATCGCAATCTCTATTTAAAACAAAACAAAAAAAATGCGATTCTCAATTTATCCAGAATCGTGCAGCTCTAGTGTATGGGTCATTGACGAATATGGTTTTTAAAAGTGTAAGCAATGAAATTATGTGGTTTTTATAATCAGTTAACACTGCTTTTGTCATTTTTTACAAGATTGACAAAATTTGTCACCAAAAAGGTTATTCGGTTTAACCAAAATTTCAGTTTTACCAAATGACACTTTTGGTTATAACGAATATACAATATTTTCAAACAATGCTAACAGGCTGATGTCTAGCTAGCTAGCAAAAGAACAATCAAACATTTTATATTTAGTACAAGTTTTTAAAATATTACAACATAGCGGTTGTACCGAATGACCTGATGTTTCGGGACATGCGTATGATCAAGTGAAAACATGAATTTTTCATGCCAAAATGGTTATTGAATGGAGAAAAATGGACTTGAAGGATTTCCATGTTATCTTTACGCTACCATTCAAAAGTTTTAGTTTAGTAATAATTTTGTTTTTTAAAGAAATTAATACTTTTATGCTGCAAGGATGCCTTAAATTGATCAAATCAGCATATTAGAGTGGTCATGTGACACTGAAGACTGGAGTAATGATGCTGAAAATGCAGCTTTGATCACAGGAATAAATTGCTTTCATATATATTCAAATAGAAAATGTTATTTTATCTTGTAATAATATTTCACTATTTTTACTGTATTTTTGATCAATTAAATGCAGAGATGAAGCAACTTCTTTCAAAAACATTAAAAATTGTACTGACCTCAAACTTTTGAACGGCAGTGTAAAACTTTTCATTGATGACTAGTCTAAATCATGGGAAGAACAGGGAACCGGTTAGAGATACAAAAAGATGGATGAGAGAGAATTTCAGATTTGTAGATCATATTAGAAATAAATATATAATTTAAATTCAAACCATTAATTCTCACCAATGTATTTATTTATTTATTCGTTAAACAGACTGCATTCAATGCTGACATTCAGCTTTAATTTATAGTGTTGTTTAAAAATGCATTTAAAGTGCCGCCACAGGCGCTCCTTTTCAGCCAGTGTAATTTGTTTTAAATGCAAATGCGTTGACGCATTCGTACCCAGTCGCGCTCACAGTGCATGCGCTGTTGTGTTGATGGCGACTACAAAAGAATCTTCCAGATTTGTCCCCAGTAATTATGAATAATCTGGCAACGCTTTTATGCCTTGTGAGATTCAAATCAGTCCGCTCTCAAATAAAAGACCCAGTGCTTCCACGGGCACAGCAATTTCAAGAATCTGGGACGTGAGTCATGCACATCAATAGCACTTTACAGAAACAGCGTGCTGGTTTCAGACTGCAGCCACATTCAGTAACAGCAGCTTTATTGATTTACCTTTTGCATACGTTCATTAAAATGTATTTCCTCCCCTCGTATTCGAGAAATACAATAGACATTAATGCAAGCGCACAGAGAACTCATCCCCCCTCACCTGTGAACAAAATTTTTGCTCATACTTCGGGCTAGTGATTTGAACAAACCCCTACAACAAGTGTGCAGGTACTTTTCTGAATGATGAGACCTGGTGATGGATAAAACAGATCCCAGAAGAGAATATCATAGAGACATTTGCATTCACATTTAATCATTTATCAGGCACTTCTTATCCAAAGTGACTTAAAATGAGGCCTTTTTTGACACCAACACCCCTTGCAATCACAACTGTTCGTTTGCATGGGCAAGCATTTAGTAAAAACTAATATAAATCCAAATCTATTATGCCTTAATAATAATGTCTTAATTAAGGGGTTGTGTTAATGTCTAATCATAAATACTGTGGTAAAGTGATGCTTTTGCAATGCAAACGCTCTTGCATTGTGTTGTAAAAATGAACTGCAGACTAGATATTTTTCATACTGTCTGGGCCAGAATTGCATCAGGTATGTATAACCTTTTCATAAACCAATCGAGTTGGAGGACAAATCTCGATTCATGATCCCAGTGTGTTCTGTTGGTCATGTAAGGTACTGCAGCCAGATATTTTTTGGTTTTCCTGTGTTTTGTCACAGCACCACACATTTACATGTATTTAAGGTATATCTTTATGCTGTTTCAAAGACTATTTATATGCAATACACAAAGCAAAAGTATATATCAGTTTAGGATTTTTCTGTGGTGTCAGCTGTTAACACAAGGTGGCGACAAAGACTTCATCCTAAAGGCTTTTGTCTTGGTTCTTGTTGGATTCTTTCATTCTGTCCATTGTTTTGCAAATCTGGTCTTTCCACACTTGTAAGCGATTAAATCAAGCCGTTTATGCATTCAGGCGGTATAGTTATCTTCTGGGATGCATCGGTTGCTATAGTAATGATGTAGGCGTCAGCACACTGCCAAGTGACTTTTTGCCACAACTGGGTAATGCAAGCTGGCGTTTTGGAAATTTGCTGTCTTGCTTACGTACATGATGGCATCTAGCCATGGTGAACCTAATGAACTCATGAGACGACATCTCTGAAGCTGCGATGTGCCACTGATATTGTGCTGTCTGCATCATTAGGTGTGTGATGGACACGCACACACACGCACACACACGCACACACACACACACAAATATCATTGTCTAAAAAAACCCATATTATATGTAATGAAATCACATTATTTAACATTAGTTTTTAAAATAATTATATATTTAATTAATATACTGTATGTACCTGTCAAAAGTTTGGAAACATTACATTTTTTAATGTTTTTGAAAGAAGTCGGTTCTGATCATCAAGGCTGCATTTATTTGATTTTCAAAAATACAGTAAAAACAATAATATTGTGAAATATTTTTGCAATTCAAAATATCTGTTTTCTATGTGAATATATTGTATAATGTAATTTATTTCTGTGATCAAAGCTGAATTTTCAGCATCATTACTCCAGTCTTCAGTGTCACATGATCCTTCAGAAATCACTCTAATATGATGATTTGCTGCTCAAGAAATTTCTGATTATTATCAATGTTGAAAACAGTTGTGCTGCTTCACACACACATGTGTGTGTGTGTGTATATATATATATATATATATATATATATATATATATATATAAAGATGACAAAATCACATATCAAAATTACAAAAGCTTAAACTAAAATAATTACATTATTTGGCATTATTTTTTAAAGAAATTTTATATTTAATTAATATTTATATATTTATCTATATATTTATTTAATAAAAAATAAAATACAATAAAAAACAGAAAAAAATATAAAACTTTTTTCTCCCAGTGGGAATTTTCTTATTTGGCATTATTTTTTTAATGCAATTATATATTTCATTTATATTTAATATTTATATATTTAACTATATATTTAATTAAAAATTGAAAAATTGTATATAAACTTTTTTCTCCAGTGGGAATTTTCTTATTTGGCATTATTTTTTAATGCAATATATATTTCATTTATATTTAATATTTATATATTTAACTATATATTTAATTAAAAATTGAAAAAATTTATAAAACTTTTTTCTTTGACCTTTTCTTACAATTTCCTTTATCAAGAAAAAAGTATGCTGCCCCCCTTCCAAAAAAAATAAAAAATAAAAAAAATAAAACAACAACAAACAAGTAATGTGATTGGACTTAATTAGATTCATTTCTCTTTCTTAATTACCATCCTCACACTCGGGATCTTTCACAGGCTCATTGTGTCCTGATTCATCTCTGTGCTGCATTTGAAATGAGCTCATTAACTCAATCATTAGCATGGAATTTCTAGGCAATTCTAAAGTCGGTCTAGATTCAGTACAGTTCTCTGGCAATGCAAATCAGTTTATAATAAACTCCCCTGTTTGTTTTCCCTGAGCAAATGAATTGTGTTCAGGTTACTTTGATCTTTGTGCTGATTATGTAGAAGTCACAGTACAGTGTTTATGAAAGACATTGGGCAGGTTTGAATAAAGTGCTCCAGAATGTGCACAGTTGCATTTTGTAAATGTTTTCTCTCCTACAATCTGTCGCACCAGTGGGAGTTTCCGCAACTCATTCTCCCTCACTCAGCTTTTTTAGATATTATTATTCAGTATTCTACATCTCTTTTATGATTATTTTAATCAGAAGGCCTGTAATATTTACATTCTAATGGCTGATTTTTTTTTAATTTATTCATGCATTTATTGCATGCATAGTGGTAGACTGACATGTTCATTGAATTTAAACAATTTAATGTATATCTCTCTGTCACATATATAGCCTAATTATAAAATATCAAAGGCATGATTTTACAGAATTTCAGTCTGTTCATCATATAAAGCTATCGTATAACTTCAGATGAGTCATATAGCCCTCTTTTATGGTGGGTTTTTTTTTTTAATTTTTTATTTTTGTGTGAGCCTTTAAGAACTGAGTTCATGACACTGCGGACTAGTTAAGCCTATCTAATGTTGTCTATACACAGCTGTCTTATTGGCATGAACGAGGGGCCATTTGATCCACTTCATGTTGACCTCTTGTCATATTATGCTACAGAGTGACCTTGATATGAGACATGCCACACGTAATGAGATAATCTCATTCATACAGACCCAAAGCTCGTGCTGCGGCTCTTTCACTTGATTAATCATGTTTGACCTCTACTGTGATCTTCACTAGCTTAACACAGACACTCCTGATTCAATCACAAACACCTGTTTGAAGACGTCAGTCATTTCATCGCTTTAGTGGAGTTAAAGACTTTTGGCACAATCACATCGGATTCACGTCGGCCGGTCGTGTTCTCACGGACATAACTCGTCATTCTTAAAGCTGGCGTCTATTAGTGGGGATATATTAGGGATCCGCTGATAGACACCTGGTTTCAAAAACTCCCATGTGTACAGGTATTTGTATAAGCGCTCAGTGAAGAGTGTCAAAGATAACTATTTACAACATGTTTTTGAAGCGTTGATCATTGTAGCCAATTGCAGACATATATGTTGAGCATGTGAACACAACGGCATATCAGAGACTTGTATGTTGAGTAGGGGTGTAACGATACGCTCAGGTCACGATACGGTACATATCTCGATACTGAGTTCACGATACGATACGTATCACGATATTTTGAACAAAATGAAACTGAAATTCAAATAAGATTTATTTAAAAAACATTAACAAATTTCAATAATTTTCCTTGTTGTACCTACAAGATCACATTTCAAGGTTTAATAAAAACCTTCTGTATTCAAATTAACAGCTGAATAGGTCTGTCACTGAAAACAAAAAAAGTTAAATTTAACACAAACTTAGAATTCTAAGAATTCTAAGTTTGTTAATTCTAAGAATTAACGGTCCCTTAAGAATTCTAGGGACCGTTCACATATTGCATCTAAAAAAGCGTGGTTGCTATGCAACCATGAATCACGCTCTCCAAGAGGAGTGGGAAGTTTCAGCAAAGGATAAATTGATTTCTAGCCCTTGCATTACCTTTACTACTCGATATAAAAACCAACCTGTACAGCTATGATCAGCTGTTCGGCTGAGATTTTGATGTGAGATGCACCCTTAATATGCGGTGACAACCCGGCTTCTCTCACTGCCACCTTCATGTTGTAAAGTAGGTCATGTCGGCAGCTCAACCAATAAGATTAGACTGCCGTCATATCGTAAAAATATCGCCACCACTCAACGATACATATCGTACCATTTTTGCATTGCGAAATATCGTACTGCGATATATCGTTACACCCCTAATGTTGAGCGTATCTGTTGAGTGCGTGAACACAGCGGCCAATCAAAGGTATTTAAGAATCCATTCAACAGCGCTCAAAATGTTAGAGAGAAATGCTTCTGGCTACAGAATTTCCCAAATGGCTGCTCTGCCACTTTCCTTTAAATACCCAGACCAGAACAAAAGAGTTGTAAATTTACTACACAAACACCTGGTTGCGGGGGACAGGAGAGTATAATAAGATAACTTGAAGAGACACCACACAAAAAGGAGAACAGAATTATCCTAAGTTTGTGCAGTGACTGCAGTGAAATTGAGACGTTTAAAATGATACCAAACATGAAAGGGAAAACACAAGATGTACACATCATTTGTGGAGTATAGGCATTCCTAGTGAGCTTTGACTGACTTGAATAAGGGGGAATAAAGGGAGTAAGGAGAGGGGGATGCATTGATAAACGAGGAGAGAAGTTTGGGCAAGGCTCTTTTTATGCTCTTTATCTGAGATCTTCTTTCCAGATTAGTGAGTTTTATTGTTTTATTGCAGGGTGTTTGATCTCAGCTGTTTGTCTTAGCAGGAAAACCAAGTCTCTTTATATATATCAGTGCTTCCCACAGGTTTGAAATATACTTGCGTGGTAGCCGGCGAAAAATACTCTTATTACCCACGGCACAAAAATCGTCTACTACATGTGCGATTTTTAACAGTATTTTTATTTATTGAAATTAATTTTAATTACATAGCATATTACGTTTAATCACATACTAATATTATGCATTATTATGCATTGTAAATTATGCTAAATTACAACATTTAAATAGTTCACCTTTTTTCTATGTTCTCCTTGCTGTCATATAGTGTCTCTCTCAGTGATTGGGACACAGATTTTACTAGTAAAATTTATTAAAAAATAAATAATATATGTGTCAAATAATGTTCTTCGTCTTTTCTTCCTGTGGGGGAGACTACAATAATTTACTATGAATTAAATGGAAATCAAATTAAATACAATTTATTGTGTAACCAAAATACCAATTAATGCCCAAAAGGATGTAAATTTCACAGGGTATGGCCAGTTCTGCTTTAACCAGCGCAGGACGGCTCCGGAGGAATAGTCTTGAAATCGTTTGAGATGAGTAGTTTTGTTTTGTGTGCGAGTGTCTGGATGGTGAGTTCATTTATATGTATATACTGTATGTGTGGTTTGCGTGTGTGTAAATACACTACGTGTTTTTCTCGTGCAAATGTGTGCGTGTGCCTGTTTGCGTGCGTGGACAGGTTGTTATTCAGCTAAGGTATTAGCAGTTAGAGTAGGCAGTGTAAACTAGAATGAATGGGAGGACTGTGTAATTTACTCAGGTGTGTTAGCAGTACAGAAGGAGCTTTCAGACTAACCCAGTACTTGTTATACATGCTCTGTACATAAGAGACAATTCATAATATTCTTTTTAAGAGAGCGTGAAAAGGAGGCGATGAAGAGAGATATATAACTAGAGAGAGACTATGAGAGAAAACTAACCTGTGCAGGCTCTCAAAACAAGCTATAGAGGGAATGAAGGACTCATTCCTGCTGCAAAATTTATATCTGAAGACATTTATGAAAAAAAGCAAAGAAAAAGTCTGTCGTAAACTGTTGTATATGCTGCTTTGGGAGTCGCTTTTTATTTATATGATGGAGCAGAGTGCCAACTGACCTCTGCTGCTCCACATCAATATATGAAGAAATTATACTGAACATACAGTAGATGATGGTGGAATGGAGTGGACAATCATCAGTCATTCACTCTACAGTATAAACCACCAATCAGGAGAGTTTTCTGGAGATGCCTCTGAAGGGACTTATAAGGCAGTTGAGTAAGAGGCAAAAGGACTCGACCCCGCGCGGGTTCTTCTTTCACTTCCTCTACAGGCCATGCAAAGGACTTTTCTTTGATAAAATATGCCACTGATTTTTTTATGAATTAATGAATGGATGAATTAAATAATGTCTGCTGCTTTCAGTGTACCATTTTCTAACAGAGAGTAGATCGCTACCTTCAGCTACAGTTTTGCTATTTCTAAGCAAAGGTTGTGAGTGCAAGAGGGATTTCACATATAGAAAGCCATGGGTAAAGCATATTTGCATTGTCTAATATCCTAATATTCTTGCTATTAATATTA